>JAVFBY010169553.1:0-11336 GCA_034781015.1 Tonicella lineata | reverse complement strand
CCCTCTGATTGGTCGACCAATCGACATAATTTGGTAGGGTATGTCCTCAGATCTACATCGCGACAATATAATAGCGGGAAAGAGTGTCTCAAGACAATCCAATTATTGGCACAAATATGTTCTTGTGAACAACATTGTCAATAAGCCTAAATTTAATGCATATAATATTGCAACAACCATGGGATCCGGTTTCTTCTAAATAAATCCAAATGTAAGCATATTATTGTGAAATAAACTAGGGGTAGTTACATGTACATTGTTACCGTACAGCCTATGTCACAGACTTTTTTCTATTCGATATTCGCACTGGTTCTCTTGACCTCAGTACAATTTGTTATTCACTTGGTATTTATTAACAGTTCAATGGTTTACAACGTGCAATAATCAATTTCAATATTATTGATATTATTTAGATTTAAAAAAAAAAAAACTGAACGATCGCTACTTGTATTAATAGTTTATAAAAAAATGACGCTTTATTTAAATCTATTTTTATCTTTGACAAACACAGCTCACAACTATACAGTTTATTTGTGACTGTGTTACGGTCAACTTGTTATATACACTATAAAAAATGTTGCTGTACTTTTTACACCCCAAACAACTGGCAACTTTAAGACGAGTGGTTTCAGGTGTGTATTTGCAATTTCGTTTGAAGATACAACTACAGCACCTTAATGTGTAAAATAACACTGTAAAAAATGGTGCTGTATTTTTATACACGAAACAAATGGCAACTTTGAGGCCTGTGGTATCGGCTGTATAGTTACAATTTCTTTTGTATATAATTTCTATAAATGCATAGAAAGAAAATATGACATGCCTCCATCGGGGATCGAAGTAAAGACATTTGGCTTACAGGGTCAACATTCTACCAACCGAGCTATAGAGGACGTCGTTTGAATCTACATAAGGCACTGACACAGATACGCTGACGCAGCATCTTTGTTTCTAGATATTACTCACAAATGTGTTTGTTGTTGGAGTTATACCGCAACCTGGTTCTGGCATATATATATGTTTTTATAGATGCAGAGAAAGGAAATGTGACATGCCTTCACCGGGATATTCATTTGTATATACACATTTATCACACTAGGCCCTACTGTGTATAAATAATATTGCGCCTGTAATCGGAACCCAAAACTGTCACATGTCAGTCTACTTATATATGACGGATACCCAACATAGAAAAGCAAAAACAACCCTATGATTTACCAGTATGTTTTCGGCTTGGCAGAGGTACTGTTGATAGTGTATTTTATCTGTACCAATTAAATGGTGAAGGCATAGTAAGCATAGGTTATACTGTGCATTTGTTCATATACAGAAAGCCTTCATAACTGTTAATGCAATTGTATAGAATTGCGGGGAAAACTATTTACGCCTGCGGTTGCGACGGTAGACTTGGAAGATCAAAGAAATCCGTGTTTTTAAATGTCAAAGATTGTGTAAGAAGAATTCGTACCTGTCTGATTTTTTTTAACCAATTAACCTTTGTCACCATAATGTTTGTTGTATATATATCATGAAGTTTACGGTCGTTTATTAAATAGTATTGATATCGATAGGCTCTCTGGTGATCTTAAAATAATCAATTTGCTGTTTGCAGATGACACTCGTTTGTTCACAAAATCCCAGTCATAGCTCCAACATTTTTAGACAACTTTTCCTAATATTGTAAACGATGGGATCGTAAGGTCGATGCCCTCAAAACTAACAACTAACATTGATTGATATAGTGGAGAATTTTTCATATTTAGGAATAGTTTAAACACACGATCTGAATATGTCCGAAACAAAAAGGTGTTAATTGAGGCAGAAAGAAAGGCCTTCCAAATAAAAAAAAGTATTTTTAATAATATAAACTGTGATTACACTACATAGTTATAAATACTTGACAAAATGACACAACCCAATTCTCTTGGTAAAGGATTAATGCAATGGATTGGGATGAGGGCGCAACTGCGTGTGACGAATTTGATCACGTGATCATTTAAACGCATGAGCACAGATTTTTATACCTTAGTTTTACTACAAACGTTCAGACCTGTCGTGGCTCAATAGGATAAGCGCTGGACTTCAGAAAGCTGCATGCTGAACTTACACATTTAGATAACCTGGGAAGTTTTAATCTAGTGATTATTTTAACGAACATTGCATGACTGTAGATGGACCATATGATAACTAAATTTAATTTCTATACACGACGATGATTTTTTTCTGACATATTTGTTTTCTTTATTCATTTAAATTTGTCAATAAAACCCAATTGCTGTGCAGAATGTTTGAAACGATCAATACATTTGTAAGTGGAGGTACAGCGAAGAAATGCTTCGTATTCCACTTTTATTGGATTTAACCTTTGTGACTGTTATCGGAAATTCGACAACACTTAAAAGATAATAGTCATAAACTTGGTGCTGAGGTGACAAGGAATCGATTATATTTCAACCATAAAAGAGGGGTTTTCTACGTGACCTTTGTCTGGCATAGCGAACTATAACGATTTATACGTTTAACATATGTGACCATCGACAACGTATTCGTTTGTTATTGACACTAAAGTTTTTAACCATTCATTTGTCAGAGTTTCTGGAAACATGGCATTTCGCTCGGAATAATTGTGTGAATTTTGTCACCGTTTAAGATTGCTAGCATATTGCTTTTTTATTCTTGTTAAATTGACTAAAAATTACATATCAAACTGAGTACAGAATCATGTACGACCAAAATGAGATAGTTTTCAGTTAGTATTGTTATATTTCGGTAGAAATAAAAAGGTTCCGCTAACCCAATCCTTTATGTTTGAAGGTTAGAGGACAAATTTCAGGAAACAACAAACCGAAAACTCTCCAAGAATACACAACTATGGAAATATCAACGAATGTATGCTCAACGTTGAGTTCCAATGAATCCTTGCGGATCGTACAAGTTCATTTAATAATTTATGTTTTAACATAACCGCTTTATATTATATGTTGCAAAATAGGAGCAATTGGAGGCTTGTCATGGAATCCAATTATATACTCTACGTAAGTAAAAGAACACGAACGTGGCAGAAAATGCTGAATCCAAAACTTCCAGTTTTTAGTCTTTATGTTAGTAGTTTCTAGGGCTTGCTTCCAGTCGTAGTGTGAAGACGTAGGTATATGCCCTTGTTTCGTTTGTCCTGATAGGCCTACATACCAAACTACATCTAATTTGATTGGATGTAAATAAGACAAAGATAAGCCATAAGTGTTGTGCCGACGAATGCCATGTAATAGTTGCCATCCAAATGTAATTCATAGTCTACGTAAGTGTCATAAAACCAAAAATTTAAAACGAGTTCTTGCACTAAGAATTGACAACTTTAAGGAAGATGTCTGTGTATACTTAACACATTAATCGACATACAGTGGTATTCAAAAGAAATAGTAAAAACAAATTGCGTATAGTATAATAAAGTCTAAGAGTGATAAATGTTTTCGATTGTTATGATTTGTTCTTAAATTTATGGACATCCGGCTTGGGCCAAACGAAACAAAGTTTTTGTCATAATGTCGGATCACCCTTCCAAACTGTCCAAACAATTTCAAAGATTGGGCGAGGAAAGGCGTTCAAAACATGTTGACCATTTCTTCTCATGTCTTATAAATGTAAATGTCTTGGCAAAAAGGTAATGACAAATATACACTGGATCATTGAAACACGACTGTTAGGCCAATCCACCACCAATGAGAAGCCCGTGTTCTTGTTCCCTGTAACAAAGTAAAAATACATCTAAATAAAAGTATGTCAATAAATAAACAGCTATCTTTTACATATTCGAAAATAGTTAATAATTTACGAGTGTGACATCATGTCAAATATATTCGTACAATGATACGGAATGGATGTTCCGGAATATTTTACGTGTATATGGCTTTAAGAAAACACAATAACATCCTTTGTGAAATGGTGTGGTCACGTTACGGCATGGAAGGACAACCCGCTTGCAGTTTTTATGGACGGTTTATTTTTGGTTGCAGAAAAAAATAGTTGTCTTTTGCGATGGATAATATTTTTGTCTAATACTTTAGATAAACACATTTCGTAATGCTTCTTTTACTTCAATTCCATGATTGCCCTATCATATATTCACCAAAAGTATACGATCACCCATCAGGGAATTCCACGGCAATATAGACCGGCAATTAATAGTGACGTCACATTCCAACCCCTTGACGTTGTTGTTGCGAGGAGTACTGTGTCATTCATTACAAATTTAAAATATTTTTTTCATTTTTTTATTTGCTTTATTAGAAATATGCATAGATTGTAACAACATTTATTTTACAAATGTATATTTTATGACTTTTAGTTGCTAAGTTAATGTGAATTATAATTTTTTTTTTGTTTAATTCGTCTTTTGAAAGTTATGCCTACTTTATCCAAATATATAAAATCACCGTACATAATGGATCATTTTAAAAGCTGCCCTCTTCTACATTGCCTTGCGTGTTATGTCACATTCAACGTTATAATGTGCTCCAAAGATAGACTTCCGGTTAAGCATGCGAAGAGGTTAGACGTGTACGCGAGGAGCTCTGTGGCCAAACTTATAATTACTGGCGAAAGGTATCAGAAGTCATAAATTCAAACTAAAATGGGTCGCCCTCGTAACAAGACTGGTTCAAAACCTGCAAATGAGCAAAATAAGGCAGGTTCTCCGTCGAAACAACAAACTGAAGTGAACCATGACGACGTGGCGGATCAAAGAGAAGCCGCCATTGATCTCGCCGAGAAGGGGCACCACAACAACACCGTGTGTGAAGCTGACCCAGAGTTACCATCCGCTGCTGACTTTCAAAAGTTCGAGGTATATGTGAGGAAATCCTTATCAGAAATACAAATAGCCTTAAATAAAGTAATTTCACAGCAGCACGCTTTTCTTGAGCGTCTGGTTTCAGTGGAACGGAAACAAGTAAATCTCATACAGAGTGTGGAGGTGACCGACAAGGAAGTTCAAAGCATAAGAGATAAACAATCCGACGACTCTCGTAAACTGGTGGATATGCGTAAACGTATTGAATTCATTACAGAAGAAAACACGACATTAAAAAGCAAACTACAGGAGTTGGAAAGATACAGTCGTGAGTATAATCTCCGTTTTGGTGGCATTCCAGAGAAATCCGGGGAGGATTGCGTTCCAATTATTGACCATATTATTAAAAAGGATTTGAAATTAAACAACATAGATGTCGAAAACGCTCATCGCATAGGTAAACGCAGAGAAGGACAAAATCGCCACATTATTATAAAATTTTTATTTAGGCCCCAGCGACGGGAAGTTTTCATGGCTGGGAAAACACAGCTGAAAAACAACGATACGTTTATAACCGAGGATCTCATAGCTGAGGACCGTCAAAGAAAAAGTGAACTGCGCCACGTTATGGACAAGTTTTACACAGAAGGAAGGAAGGTACGATTTACAAAGGGAAGACTGTTCGTGGACGGAAAAGAGTTCAGGGGAGACGAAACTGTAATGAGGTAATTCACGGATTCTCGATGAATTGATAACAGCGATTCGTGCTTAATTTACTTTCACTGTTTAAACTTTTGCGCGGAACATTAATACAAAACTGTTGGTAATTAAATAATGACAAGTGAAGTGACCTTAAATACAGTCCGTAAATACCAAACGAAACAAAAACCCTATATAGGCCTACTGTTGACTCAGAATAATATATTTGCCCGTTTCGGTACGGTGTGTAGGCCTATATACCGGTAGCGTATTGATTATGAGTACAAGTGGGTGCTCATTCAGAATACTTTTTATTAGCACTTCAGCGACTGAGCTTCAAACTGTGCTCTCATTTGACTTGTGTATGGTAAAATAGATGGTACCAAGTAACCTACCTATAGGCTACACGTAAAATGAATATATTTAAGTCACAGGACTCTTACGTATATGTTTGTCTCTATAGCTTTAGATACATTAGCCAATACGAACGGTATTGGAAGCGAGATGTTTTTATTTTTCCTTTTTTTCTCTCTCTCTACCCTTGTTTGTAGAGTGATAGAAAACGTTACTTGTATAATAACTGTTTCTTATATTTGTTGTTCGAGTTCTATTACAGCACCACTATTCACCACCTGGCCAGCTGTTCAAGAAAGCACGGTGCACGTGCAAAGCATGCCCGCTGCACTATTCAATTTGCATCGGTCAGTCAGCATGGGGTTGCACTTTAAATCAGCATACCTAACTTCAAATACACCAAGTCGACTACTAGTGACTATTTTTAAAATAGCCGGTTCTGATTATTGGAGTCTAGCATACTGTCAGCGAAGTGCACCTTGCCATCTTATCATTATAGAGAACTACTCTCAACAATCATCATGGGTATGTTTATTTTTTTTTTCAATTTTTATACTCTCATTATTATTTTCTGTAATATATTTTTATTTACTGCAGCCATTTATTCAGTACACACTTACACAATATACCATACGACAACAAAATTTGCAAATTAAAATAAATTCGTATTACCTTTACAATATAATATATAAACACATACATACAAACAGTACAATATATAAAATAGTCTATAATGGCAGATAATGTACATTCTATCGTGACGTATAATTGTCGCGGTCTAGGTAACAAAGAAAAGAGAAGAGATATTTTTCATCTATTTCGTAAAAAATATAACATAGTATGTTTACAGGACACTCATTTTACAAAAGAAATGGAACCTTCTATAAAAGCGGAGTGGGGAGGAGGGGCTTTATTTAGCTCATATAGCTCTAATTCAAGAGGCGTATGCATTTTATTTAATAACAATTTTTGTTACAATATCCTATCACACCAATGTGACAGAAATGGTAACATGTTGTACGTCAATCTAGAAATTGAAGGAAAATCAATAGCACTTCTGGCCATTTATGGACCAAACACTGATTCTCCAGACTTTTTCAAACATATAATAAATATTATAGAAGGAGCAGACTCCGACGCTTACATATTATGTGGTGATTTTAACTTAGTGCTAAATCCCGATTTAGATACGAGCAACTACAAACATGTTAACCATCCCCAAGCCCGAGATGCAGTTCTCGATTTGATTAACACATGTCAGTTGATTGACCCATTTAGGGCAACTCAGCCTCAACTTAGAAGATATACGTGGCGCCGCACAAATCCGGTCAAGCAAGCGCGGCTGGATTTCTTTCTAGTCAGTGAAAGCTTTTTCTCTAGTATCCTTAAAGTTCAAACAGAAGCTAGTTACAGATCTGATCACTCACCGGTTGTTTTATCATTAAAGTTTAACGAGTTTAAACGTGGAAAAGGTTTGTGGAAGTTTAATAGTAGCTTGCTTCTTGATCATGAATACGTTAAGAGAATTAAAATGTGTATAGAACACGTTAAGACACAATATATAGTCCCAATTTACAACCCCGCAAATATTAACATGATAGAAAACGATCAAATTCAATTCACTATATCCGACCAACTCTTTTTAGAAACACTTTTAATGGAAATAAGAGGCCAGACAATCTCATACGCTTCTTTCAAAAAAAAAAATAGAATAAAATACCAATCTCGTTTAGAGTCAGACATTTTAGAATTAGAACAAAATGAAAACCCCGACTCGGAAAAACTTACTCATAAAAAACTTGAGCTCGAAATTATAAGGAAACAAGAAATGAGAGGATCGTTGATAAGATCAAAAGCTAATTGGATAGAAGAAGGTGAAAAACCTACTAAATATTTTTGTGCATTAGAAAAGAGAAATCACACTAACAAGACTATACCTAAAATACAAACGGAGTCTGGGCAATTTATAACTGATCAATTTGACATTTTACACGAGACAAAGTTATTTTACGAAAATCTGTATAATGACCCCAATAAAAAAACATTAAACCTAAAAGAAGAGTTAAAAAACGTTAATATTCCCTATATATCAGAAGACAAGAAATTAAACTTACAAGGGGAGATAACTAAACGCGAATTATCTGATTGTCTGCAGAAAATGAAATCTAACAAAAGTCCAGGCTCTGATGGCTTCACCTCCGAATTTTTCAAATTCTTTTACAAGGATCTTGGTGATTTTATACTGAGATCGCTTAATGAAGGGTATCGAAATGATAATTTGTCTTCATCCCAAAAAGAAGCAATAATTAGCTTAATACCAAAGGGAGACAAATCTAAACAATTCCTTAAAAATTGGAGACCGATATCTTTGCTGAACATTACCTATAAGTTAGCGTCGGGCTGTATCGCGTCTAGAATTAAATCTGTCTTGAATGAAATTATATCACCTTGTCAGACTGGCTTTCTCCCCGGCAGATTTATTGGAGATAATATACGTCTAATATACGACATCATAGAACATGCAGAATCGAAAAATATACCCGGACTTCTGTTATTCATAGACTTTGAGAAAGCCTTCGACTCCATTTCATGGCCTTTTATATTTCAAGTGTTAGAATTGTTTAATTTTGGGGATACAATAATAAGATGGGTAAAACTTTTTTATAACGGTATCAAAACTGCTGTGACACAAAACGGTTTTCTGTCAGACTTCTTCAAAATATCTCGAGGTTGTCGACAGGGTGATCCAGTGTCGCCGTATTTGTTCTTATTATGCGCAGAGATTTTGGCAATTCTAATAAAAAACAATATAAGTATAAAAGGAATCAAAATTAGGGACATTGAATATAAAATATCTCAGTACGCAGATGACACCTGTATAATTATGGATGGTTCGGAGAACTCATTACGAGAGTCGCTAGAAGTACTGGAATATTACGCGACGATATCTGGATTAAAAATTAATATATCAAAAACAAAATCTGTCTGGATTGGCTGTAAAAAATTTTGTGGGGAGACATTTAATCACAGATTCAAATTAGACTGGGAACAATCCAACTTCAAACACTTAGGAATACTTTTCTCCGTCAACATTAACTCAATGGTAGATATCAATTATGAACCTTTAGTAGCGGAAATACAACGTGAACTGAACCAGTGGTCAACACGTTTGTTGACACCGCTAGGTAGAATCACAGTATTAAAAACACTCATAGTTAGTAAGCTAAATCACCTGTTTTTGTTATTACCGAACCCAACTGAACAATACATTAAGCGTTTAGAAAACATGTTTTATGCTTTCGTTTGGCAATACAAACCGGATAAAATTAAACGTGAGGTCATTGTACAATCTTATTGTAAAGGTGGCTTGAAACTAACAAGTTTAAGATGCTGTTTAACATCGCTTAAGGCTACATGGATAAGAAGGCTAATGCTATATGATGCTCAGTATAAAACTATTTTTGAGTCTTGTATAAGTAAAGTTTCAGTACTGATAAACACAGGTGACCATATGCTTACATTATTAACACAGAAGTGCACAAACAAATTTTGGCTTGATGTTCTTCAATCGTGGAAAATGCTTAATAATGTTTATCAAAACCAAACTATGGAAGATATATTTTATACTAATATTTGGCAAAATTATGAAATTTGTATAAACAATAAGCCAATCATGTACACAGAATGGTTTAAAAAGGGTGTAATTTTTTTGGCGGATTTAATTGATTCGCATGGTAAAATAATGAAGTTCAATACGTTTTGTGAAATATATGAGATAAAAACAAACTTTATTACGTACTTAGGCATATGCAGCGTGATAAAATCTTATCTTCGTCTTTTTAACGCCAATCCGTCGTTCCTAATTAAATCAAATCTACATTTACCAAAACGTCTAAAATTATTAATGAAATACAAGAAAGGTTGTAAGGCAATGTACGGCCCGCTTTTACCCGATCGCATTGTCCCTACAAGTCAGAAGAAATGGGTGTCGGTGGAAACTAAAGATTGGAAATTGTTTTACAATCTACCTTTTTACGTTTGTGGCAACACAAAACTACAATGGTTTCAGTACCGCATCACGCATAGAATAATTGCAACTAATAGAAGTTTAGTCAAAATGAGGATCCAAGATGACGATAACTATAGTTTTTGTCACGCTGCAAGTGCAACTGTAGAACATTTATTTCATGATTGTCCCGAAATAGATAGCCTATGGGAGTCTCTTACATAAGTAGGAATTTTAAATGATGGAGAAGACTGCAATATTAAACCCTAATGTCAGTTGAGAAAAGCTACCCTTTAAATATACCGTACTCTAAACCTCAACAAATTATTTTTAAGTTTCGCCGTTTTGCTTCTTATAAACTACTGTGAGTTTTTCAACACATGTATATATTTATTCTGAATTGTCTTTCTCTGTAGAACAATAATAAGCAAATTATTTTTTCTTGAGACTTACAGCAAAAAATATATTTCATAAAATGTATTTTTTTACTAACTCTTTTTCAGATTGCTACTTCTTTTACATTATTTACGTAAACTGTTCAATTTTACATCAACTTATTATAGTAGGCCCTACACCATTTGAACCAAAAAACGGTCATTCATTTTTGTCTTGTTTGTCTTAGTTTTCTTGCAATAATGCAGTACAAATAAAAAAAAGCAAATAAATGAGTCAATATAGTGAAATTAAAAATCTGAATGACCGATTTTTAGTTCCATATATGTTGACAAGAAGTGTGCAAAAAATCAGCACTATAGTATAAGATCATCAGAGGAGTATTATATCAACACCAATCAACCACATGTGGTCATTGATGGGCCTCTAATGGCCTGGCTATATGAATGGAGATAGTCATAGTTCTAACTAACATTCTAAAAAACGATGAACAGAAAAGTATACAAGCACAGTGGGTATTGGCGAGTAGACCGTTAATCCCCTCCAGCTATACCTGTATTTAATTGATTGTCAAAACACCTTGAGGAGATTAAAACCATATAATCAATTTTAATCATATTAAAGTACACCTTCTTATTCAAATATTCATATAGGGTCTTCTCTGGAATAAAGATTCCTATCTCAGCTTTATGAATTTGATATAATAAAAAAAATCACAAACTTTTAGCATTTGAGGGTTAGAGTATATCCTTAAAATACTCAAATATGCTCCCGACTCAATTATTTTTATATTTGGTTGTGTTTATTTCATGTACTGGGCTACGCTGTCAGTGACTGTAGCTTTAAAATTCACCCAATATGACTTTCAACGCAGACTAGAACTTTGGGACAAATAGGCGACATGTCAAACTTTCTGTTTCGTGCACTATTTTCAAGGCGAGAAACCCCCTTTTACGAGAAAATTTAAAAAAAAATAGAATGACAATCTAAGAACAATTCCATTTGATAGTTAAGATTTAAAATATGTAATTACTTTGTTGTTGTATGACAACGTCATGTATAGATAGGCCCTGCATGTTTTTACAGCAGTAATTC
>JAVFBY010169442.1:0-11338 GCA_034781015.1 Tonicella lineata | reverse complement strand
GTCCGTGGACAACTAAAATAATTTTATATGTATGGAATAGTCAATTGTTATCTAAAGTTTCAGAAGAAACCCACTTGTTATTTACATTTTCACCTCTTTTAACAGCACTATAAATGTAAGCTTTGGCTTAAAGAACATTTTAATTTATTTATTTATTTTGGGCACACTTGGACATTGTTTTGTATTTATTAATGTACAGAAAAACAGACTATCCCTGGCCCTTTTGATTTGTGTGTTGTGTTTTTTGTATTCTGCAATAAAGAAATATCTGGACTTTTTGTAAGCAAATTCTGCTGTAAAGAAATATCGAGATTTAATATTTTGGTCTATTATTCGGTATTCGACAGGCATCCTCAAGACCCTCCTCCTTCACTTTGTGGACCAAAGATAAATACTCTCTAAACCAAAGTCTTTCTTTTCTTGATGCGTCATGCGTTGCTGTCGTGTTATTAAGTACATTTGATTTGCCTCTGTTGTTTGGACAATTTATGCAGTAATACTACCTATTAAGCCATTAATCGCGTAAAAAAACGATGACCTACATATCATTGATGGCCTATATGTCCACGCATGTCACTTTCATCCATAACCTGTCGATCATTATTTCTTAGTTTTTGAGATTGTTAAAAATATTTTAGCAAAAAGCGTCGATGAAAATGTCGCTCACAATGAATAAATCGTTTTTAAAAATTTCATAATTGATGCTATATTATCTACTGCCTATCTCTCTTTGATCATACCGCAAATTACAGGTGTTTCTATCATTCGGTTGCTGTCTGAAGACGCGAGTAGGTGAGAATATCTATCATATTGCATTTTTTTTTTGCAGTTTTTACTAATGAATCCCATGCTTAGTCTCACGTGTCCTAAAACTCAATTAAATCGATCGGAAGATATGCATCTTAAAAATCAGAAAATGTGACTTTCGTTGGCTGATAAAGGTTAGTTTGTTGGTGTTTTACGCGACATTCAGCGTTGTTTCAGCTATGCTTTGGCTAGAGACAATTTAACTTGTCTACTTAAGCATGCATGCGGGCAGCGTAGAAAGGAGTAACGGTTTATCAAATCAATGGTAGTAAACTCACACATTCGGAGGCGCTAATGTTACGCCATCGTTAGAATTTTCTTGATGGGTTCATTCACTTCCTTAGAAGCTATAAACTACAAACCCGACTAGTTTACGTTCAAATCCACAACCGATTTTTTAAAACGCTTCTTATTCCCAGGCGCCTTATTGAATGACGACAAAAAACACCCCTGTTGTACATGGCGCGTTCATATCATTCAACACAACCAGCTGGGAATATGTTTCGCCGAAGAAAGTCGTTTTAAAAAATCGGTTATGGATTTGAACCCGTAAACTAGTCGGGTTTGTGGTTAATAGCTTCCAATGAAGTGAATGAAGCCATTAAAAAAATTCTAGCAATAGCGCAACCTTAGCGCCTCCGAATGTGCGAGTTTACTACAGTTGATTTGATACAGCGTTGTTTTTGTCTACAAGCCAGTCCATGCAGGCTAAAGTAGACAAGTTTAATTGTCTAATCATGGATCGGTTTCATGGCAGTCTGAATTAGCTGTACAAGCAGGGCATTCAAGTTTTGGTTGACATGGCGGCTTATGTGGAGATCCAAATTGACACTCTGTGCCTTGAGTGGCTGGCTGTCCGAGTCTAACGTGGCCATATCTGGTAAAGAATTTACGCGTTTGAGACCTGGGTTGGTAAGCGGCTTGCTCGGCTTGCGTTTAGCTCTAGTAGACTGCGCAGGTTGACTGAGACTCGCGGTATTCATATCTGGCTGAGGTATAGATTCCATGGTGTTGGGCGTGGCACTGGACGTTGAAGTTGTTGTTGTACTCTCCATGGGATTTTTTTCCGTTAGAAATTCAAACAAACAAGATTTTCACAGATCATGCTCAGATAAACTTGAATTATTAGGCTAATTGGGTAACACAGCTGACGAATAACTCAATGGTGCATAGATTTACTTTGGATGTCTGTTTAAATCATAATTAAACCACTTCGTTTGCAAGATCGCCAAATTTTAGCCTGCAGCTACATTCGCCATCTTGGTTTGGATTTTGGGTTACCGTACAACTTAAAGGTACAGCAGTTTTTACGACGTAGAGAGATCCTTTTGTTAAAATTCTAAAATAGTACTCGCACCGAAAATAATTTATACCCGCCCCGAAACGTGAATCTTGCACATCCCATCATGGAGACTGTTTATAATACGACAAAGTTTGTATGTTCACAGCAAGCCTATATGGTGAACCACGTTGTGAAAAAGTGACCTTCAAATCAGCCGTTTAACTGCGTACCTTAAATTGCATGAACATACATTTCGGGGCGGGTATATGAACTAATTTCGGGCCAGGTATAATTGCATTTCGGGCATGGTATAAATCAATTTTTGGACGGGTGGAAATGAATTTTGGGGTGGGTATAAAATAATTACGAGGCGGGTATAAATTAATTTCGGGACGGGTGGAAATTAATTTCGGGGCGGGTATAAATTAGTCTCTGGCCGGGTGCAATTAATTTCGGGGCAGGTGAAAATCAATTTCGGGGCGGGTAGAAATAAAAAATTAAAAAAAAAACACAATTTAAAAAAAAAAATCGTGTCCCCTATGGGCCGCCGTATTTACGTGAAATAAATGTGAAATAAAAAGAGTTGCACATATGTATAATAAAGGCAACAAAACAAAACCGTGTGCTATAAACCAGTGGTCGTGGAAATGAATAGACTTTTTGTTTTCGTTAACGAAAACATGTTACCAAGATTCTCGAAAATCGCGCTTATTTTTTGCATACACCTTCCTCAGAAAATGTTATATTTTTTAGCTTTGACTTATGGCAATCCTTGCTAAAAACACGTGTGTAGGCCAACCAGTTCATACGGAAATTGTATCAGAAATTTGAGCTAACACTTGTCCGCATGTTTGTCAATTTTTCTCTCCTGTGAATTTTACTTTTCACCAACGGCTATGGAAGTAGGCTTGTTGCATTTGTATTAGGAAACATGTGTATCAAGACACACACCACCAAACACACAAGCGGACACAATTTCCAACGATGTTGTTTCAAATAATAAAACATAGAAGTGCCCTTCCTAAATATTCAACATATTTTTAAAAAAATATCATTGCAAACCAGTTAGTCTAATATTTGTTAGGATAGGCAATATTATTCAAGGTTTGTCCGTGGCAATTATTTTTTTTTTATGAATATCGGCATCCGTTTTAATACCTCACCTAAGAAAAGAATTTAGAGAAAAAGGGAAATTGTTGGGGTTTTTTTTAATATTGATTTAATAAAGATATATCAATCAATTGTAAGTTGATGTATAGTTCACGTAAAACTAGTCTGTAACGACGAAGGATCAGAAACGACAAATCAACTTCTATCAGTTTAAATGTGTAGGCCAACGAACAGTAATTGGAGACCCCGTTACGTGAATTTAATTTCATGTCGTCATAGTTTTCTTTAGGCTTTATCATGCTCTTTAAACTTACAAAAACGCACATCTGATAAAGGTATTTTATCTCCGAGAGGGCGAACTCTTACACTGACTAGGGCATACGTGTCGGCTATGGTCTACTCTCACTGAATATTCTCTTGCAAAGTAGTTAGACGAGGCTTAAGTTGCGATTAACTTTTCTTTTGTTGTTTAGAGGCATGTGTGTAACTTTTAATCGCAAGCTACTAAACGACAGTTTCGAGAATTGGCGTCTAGCTTTTACACGCGTGTAAAGGCTAAAACCAGTTCCGTAACTTTTCTGCCCCAATGCTTTACATTTTAACCGCGAAAACTTACATGGACGATCATCGCTGGTTTAAACGGTAGATTTATAGCTAAACGGTGACAAACCTGTTTTATCGTGCGTTGTAAGACTTAAACGCCCGTTAAATACACCCACGTTAAAGCAGCTTTGTGAATTTGGCCTTAGATGTTTTATTATGCATTTTTAAAATGTGAACAGAAATGATTTCCAGAAGTGATTTTATTATGCATGTCCCTATTTTATGTTGTGTTTTGATATGGATTTGTTATGAGCAGATTTATGAAGAAATGAGTGTCCTAACCACTATGTAGTTAGATTTCCCACATCTCTAGCCCTTGTTACAAATGGACCAAGGATGTGGGAAGTCTAATTATGTTCAGTTTAACATGAATATAAATTTTAAGATTCCATTGTTATTGTTTGTTCTGATGTTGTATGAGGGGGTCATGGAATGCACATCTGTATAGTAAGTCTATCATAATATAGCAGCCTTTTCTTCATGAGACAATCTAGAATAATAATGTCTTATCAGTTTATTAACTTCATGCAGCCTTTACTTAGTTTCCATCATTATACTATTTACATCTTAATATGGGATTGGTTTTAAGTTCAGGGGCGAAATAATAGGTTGTGTTGTGATACCAATATTGATTTGTTATTCTGATATGATATACAGGGACCATAAAATGCAAATGTATACTATACAAAGACTTAATTACCAATACACCAGCCTATTCCTTACCAGACTGGAATAATAATAACCTTAACTAATATCCCATGATAATACATGTATTTGGAGCTACATATAACATGAGATTGGTTTTACATGTGCTTTGTTATATGATATAATTGGTTGTGTTGGGATATGATATTGTTTTTATCTGATTTATGATTGGTTTTGTAATAATATATAAGGACAACTGCTTGTTTAGCATCCTTACATTTCAACAGAACTCTAATTACCAACGCATGACAAATCATGTGTTCATATTCATTGGCTGAGAGATAGAAGTTATCGAAGAATCACACAGTGAGCACAATCATTCCTTTGGGATTTCAACCAATGTGTTATTTGTATGAGAGAGAACTCAGCAATTCATAGCAGGTCATCTTGGTAATGCTGGGTTAACCCTTCCTCAATTAACCTAGATCCATCCAGGGTTTCCAATGTGTAATGATCCAGCACATATTACTTTACTATATAAATGTAGCTCATTTGTGGACAATAAAATACATCAGGCTTTGAATTCTGATTAAGGCTGTGCTGAAATTGTCTTTTTTTTTGTCAAAGATATTTTTGGACTTGATAACATGGTTGTTAGTTAGAAATATATATTTTTTTATTATTACCTAAAATCACTTAGATAGCTGAAAATAGAAAGGAATTGTTGACTGTTTTGGGATGCGGCTTTGCGTTATCCCAAAACAGTGGACAATTCATTTTTCGCCTTATCCCAAAACAGAGGACAATTCCTTCTAATTTGCAGTTATCTTATTGATTTTAGGTTAAAAACAAAATCTTTATTTCATTTCTAGCGTATCATTTATACAGCTAAATTTTTTTTTAAAAGCATTTGTAGCCTTTTCTGCACAAAAAAAAATCAATTCACCCCTGAATAGTGAAATAGGGAAAGCCAATGCCGAGGACACTTGACATCATTTGATTCGAACAGCTGCACATTTTTTTCCAGAGTGGTGAAAAGAAAAATGGCTGAATTCTGTACACTTTTAATGTTCCAAATTGGTTTTAAAATTTTGGTAACTGTAAACATTTGGCTATTTAACATCACATGCTGTTCGACTTTTTAAGCTTCCATTTTGAGATGATCTATTGATTTATCACTGCACTGATTGTCAATTTAAACATTTCATATAATGCTGTGATGTCAATTCTTCTTGTATGGAACCACATGACGTAAATTATTATTTACATCTATTGACACTTTTAGGCAAAACATGTTTCTATTTTTACCGAAGCTAAGCAGGTCTAATGTTAATGTTAAGAGATAGCAGTAAAACTAATATTCACGGCAGGTCTCTGAAGAGCATTTCTTCTTGTTGTATGAAGGATTTCACAGATGTGTTACAAGAAAAAAAATTGTTTCTTTTTTAGTATTAATTTATTAAGATAATCAAGAAACTTTAATGTTAGTAAAGAATAGTTATTGAGATGCTTGCTATTGAATAAATATAATTGCACCATGCTAATAATTGATATATCTACATGTATGTAGAACAGTGATCCTTTCCATTACATTATTTTGATAGTCCATAATTTGGCAACTGTTATGGTTTTTTAAACAACATGAATGAATATTCGAATGTCAATTTTACTGTCCGAATATTCAGTAAATTAGTATTCTTTCAGCTGTAAAAGAAACCTTAATTCTAACATAAGGAATAGTGAAGAGATAATAAATAGAATCTTTCCATGCTTATTATTGAAGAACATGTAATGGCAAAAAAAGGTCTAAAAGAGAATGTAATGACGTCAAACAAATCCATTATTTTACAGCTATTCAATCATAGACCTACATTTTGTACATACCTCTTCCCTATCAACAGCTGGCCTGGCCGGCTGAGGGTTAATACCCTCATCAAGCTAGTCCCTCTTTTTATGTTTGACAATTTGCCTTCCATTATGCTGTGGTGTCCGGAAAATGATAATTGTTATACAGTGATTTATAGAGGAATAAAAGTGTCAGAGAGAAGTATTCTGTTACATTGAAATAAGATAAAGTCTCTTATCTGTGCCATCAGAAGACCTTATTGGTTGGGTGTGAAAACTATACTGATATTAAATATAATTGTAGAGAGCATCTATATTAAGGCCTACTTTCACATAGCCTCCTTGACCTTAAAGGTGACCGTAACTGTCACGATAACACAATACCTTCAGTACTGGTTGTCATGGTAATTACGATCAAAATAGCTTAAGGACTCTTTGTAAAAGTAGCCCAGGCCGCTGTTAATTGTTTAATAGCAATATTTTGTAGACATCACCAGCATTATTTGAGGATGTGCATACAGATTTTCAGAGTAATGCCTGTTTATTTAACAGAGCCAATGGGCATTTACAGTAGGGCCTATTGTGATATATTTGACCTTGATAATACAATAGGTAAAATTATTAAATTATAAACTATTCTAACACATCTGCGAAATCCGTAATACATAAAGAATAGAAAATTGTTTTGCCTAAAACTGTCAATAGATGTAAAAGAATAATTTACGTCATGCAATTCCATGAAAGAAGTATTGACGTCACAACGTTTTATGGAAATGTTCAAATCAACAATAAGTGTCTGGGTGACATGTCGTCTGCAGCTTCCATTAAAAATGAATATATCATCTGTCAAAATATGTTCCGAAGCCTAACAAGTAGGGCAGCGTGTTATGTATATTAGCCAATGTATGCAATTCACAAGATTTTAAAACCAATTTAAAATATGTGCACAGAATTCAGGAACATCAGTGTCGCTATTTTTCTCTTCACCCCTCTGTTAAAAACATGGAGCCATCAGGATAGATGTTTTTAAATGTTCTCTTCGAAGGATTTCCCCATTTCACTATTCAGGGGTGAATGGAGTGTTTTTTTGTTTTTTTTTAGCTCTATAGGCCTAGATGATATTTTAGAATATAAATAAAGGTTTTGTTTTTTTTACCTAAAACAAAACATTTATTTCTTAAATGAATGGATGTAACAACCTGGATGAGCAAACCCGGCCTGTAGGGGTATGCCATACACCGAATAGCTCTTGATATCATTTGCAAACCTACTAACATAATTTCTGTAGTCAAATATGAAGGTAAGGACGTTTTTCTGTTTCAATATTTTTGCACAGTATTTTTATTTTTAAAGGCCCCGTAACCGCATGTGGCCTTAAATTGTTTATAAAAGAAAAAGCAAAGAATTCTGTATTTTTTAAAATTTGTAATTGTGCGCCTGTGTATATTGCCTCTGGAAATCCAGAGTAAACATCCTAAAAGACGGTGAAATTACCTTGTACACGAAAGATACAGGGCCAAAATATTTACTGACAAAAACCTTGAAAAGTGGGACGAAATAAGAGAAGTTAATAATCTGGAATTAAAGGTTGAATTCGTTGGATTTCTGATCGACAAGAAAACTTTCACTTTGCATAAACAGCTCAATTATACACAAATTATCAACTTGTGGAGAGGCCTGTAAGCCATTTGGCCATCTGGAGCACTTTATTGACTAGTTACAACACCATACATGTATTGGATATTTTAAGTAAAGGTATGCCATTTTTATGATAAATAGTGTGCTTATATTGTTAAGCTTACAGTCAAGTTGTAAAGCTCCTGTCTCAGTTTAACTTGAGAGAGTACATGGTTGAATTTAAAAGCCCACTAATAGTGGACTTTTAAATTCAACCATGTACTGCACATAAAAAAGCTGACAATTCTGCTTTAAGCAATATTCGACAACTGGACAAATTAAGCAATCCGCCCAACTGAAAGTTTTATTGATCAAAACTTAGCCTCATAGAAGCAATATAAAATCTCTCCCAACTAAATTGTCCAAGTTTAAATCACTTAGTGAAAGAATGAAAAAGATGTGTGAATATTTCTAGCAGAATATACCAGTAATGAGTTGGCCTAGGTGTAATGTCAGCCAGATTCTCTATGTGTTGACTTTGATTGATGTTTTTAAGGGTTTCTCTAATTGGATCGCATATGAAACTTGAAGGCACTAGATTTCAACAAACCTACTAGTATTTTTTCCTTATTTTTTGATGATTGTGTATTATCACAAGAGATTATACAGTTTGGAAAAAAAACATTTCCATTTTAAAAACATTTTTTTTTTTTTTAAAAGCATAATTTTAGGGGATTTCAACATTAATTTATTTAAGACACCACATGATCACACCCCATCTAAAGAATTTACTGAAATATTCAAGTCGTTCTATTTTTTCCCCAAAATAACAAAACCCACCCGAGCCTACCGACAATCTGCAACACATATAGATAATATTTTTACAAATTTTGATACAGACGATTTATTTTGTGGGCTTTTTTTGACTGACAACGACCGACCATTTTCCTATTTTTCACATATTTTCATCAGAACTAAACCTCAGACAAGAGCGAGTGAGCAGCCATACTTACCGTAAAATATCTGACGCCAATATAAGCATCAATTTGTTGATAGGATATCTAGCACTTCATGGGATGATGTCATGCTATCTGTTGATACAAGTGTAGCTCTTGATCTATTTCACTCCAGATTTGTTAATTTTTTTTGTGAATGTTTTCCACTTTCTAAATCTTTAAGATCTCCAAATCGGAAGACTATAAAACCTAGGGTGACATTTAGTCTTCTCAATTCAATATAAGAAAAGAAATGGTTATACTGTGTCCAACTCAAGCACCCAAGTTGTACAACTCCGCGTGAATCCCACATGTATCATAATAAATTAAATAAATTATTCGCTTTATCCAGAAAAGAGTATTTTGAGAAAAAATTTAATGCATGCCATCAGGACATAAAAGGTACTTGGAAAGTGCTTAACACGTTACTGAATAGGAACAAAGTGTCTAAGGACCAATGTTTACCACATACTATTGATGGGAATTCCAATGCTCTACATATTGCCAATTCTTTTAATGAATACTTTCAGTCAGTTCCTGAGAAACTGGAGTCACAAATACCTATGACATCCAAACACTTCTCGGACTACCTTTGTAATTCAGTCGCTGAGAGTTTTCAGTTTTCTTTTGTTTCCCAAAATGCAGTTCTTGCTGTTATTTCTTCTTTAAAGTCCGTGTCTGCTGGACTAGATGGCATACCAATGTCAATAATTAAACTAGTTGCGGCAAATATATCTAAACCATTAAGCCATATAATGAATCTTTCGTTTTCCACCGGGCATGTTCCAGCGTCTCTAAAAACAGCCAAGATAATACCTATATTTAAATCTGGCGACGAGACTAATGCTGAGAACTATCGTCCCATATCTATACTCCCATCAATTAGCAAAATTTTAGAAAAACTTGCATCTAACATGTTGACTCAGTTTTTAAATCAGCATAATGTGATTTCGCCTGAGCAATATGGATTTCGTGCCAACCATTCTACTGTGCATGCAGCCTATTCTCTTTATGAGAAACTTGTATCTGCTCATGATAATAAACAGTCCACTGTTGTTTTCTTCCTAGATTTATCAAAAGCTTTTGATGCTGTGAACCATTCGATCTTGTTATGTAAATTAGAACATTATGGATTCCGCGATATATCAAACGGCTAGTTTGAGAGTTATCGATCAGACCGTTTCCAAAGTGTATCCTATAATAATGTATTAAGCCAGCCCCAGCATATGAAATGTGGCGTCCCTCAGGGATCAATCCTAGGACCGACATTATTTTTTATATATATCAATGATATTGTCCAATCGTCGGTCAGTTTAGGCTTCACCTTATTTGCTGACGACACGAGCTGTATCAGACATTATCAGACATTAACTTAAATACTGCTATTGAAAAAATGTCTATGGAACTTGATAATGTCTGTGAATGGCTTTGTGCGAATCGGCTGTCATTAAATATTAAAAAAACAAAATACATGCTCATAAAAAATACAGGACGTGACACATATACTCCACTTACTCTTCGAAACGAAACAATTGACCGTGAGACGTCTTACAAATTCCTTGGAATCATATTCAGTGATTCTTTAAACTGGAAACCCCATATAAACTACATCAGCAAGAAAATTTCAAGAAACATAGGTATTAAACATATACGAAACGTTGTTAACAAAAAACTCCTACCATATTGTATTATTATTTGATTTTTCCTTATTTTTATTACGGTGTATCATTGTGGGGTAAGGCATACACTTCATCTGAATCCACTTCGTATCCTTCAAAAGCGTGTTATAAGAACCATATCTTTCTCTACTAGGCTTTCTCATACTGCTCCTCTATTCAATGACCTGAAAATACTTACTCTCTCTAATCTGACTCTCTACTCGTGTCTTCTCATGGTTCACAAATTTATGTACATGCCGTACGCCCTTCCATCCTCCTTTATAGATTATTTCAAACGACAGTCTGATGTTCACTCCTTTATTACAAGAAATGTTAACCTGAACTTATATAGACCTTTTTATTTTTCCAACATATCATTATATACCTTGCGAATCGCCGGTCCAAGAGAATGGAATAAGCTGCCCTCGTCTTTAAAATCCATTCAGTCATTTTCATTATTTAAATCAAAACTTAAAGAGTATCTTCTTGAACGCTAAAACTGTAGAACTAGTTTTCAGTTTGTGGCATCTTTATTTTTTCATGTTTTTTATGTTATTATTTAAATATTGTATGTAAATAATTTCAAAAAAATGATATATACCTAATTTATTCTCCCTTCGAATCTAAATCATATTTCTTGGGATATAACAAGTCCGTTCGGACTTTATTCCCGCCATATTAACTGTAGACATACAAGCCTTTACTTTTGTATGTGTATTTAATATGAAATGATAAACTTGCTCATTTATTTGCGCCTAGTTCGTGACCTTTTGTGC
>JAVFBY010169332.1:0-11339 GCA_034781015.1 Tonicella lineata | reverse complement strand
CACCCATCACACAGCGGTTGAATGCGACGACCCTATGTTGGACTTGGAATACGTAACCACTACAATGCCCCATGACCGCGGTCAGTGGTCAATATTGCCTCTAC
Source organism: Tonicella lineata (assembly GCA_034781015.1). Lineage (NCBI taxonomy): Eukaryota > Metazoa > Mollusca > Polyplacophora > Chitonida > Mopaliidae > Tonicella > Tonicella lineata. The sequence continues at coordinate 11,235 of JAVFBY010169332.1, read as the reverse complement.
TACGCCTTACACAGTCAAGGTGTCCCTATGACCCGGATCGTTTCTTGGTTCGAAGGACCACCACTCGAAATCGATGTCATGGTCTATGACGTTTTAGACCATCATTTCTTTGTCGATGTCCCGTTTTGAAACACTGATTTGTTAGGGTTGCCGCCCCTTATTCTTCCTTTCATTTTAATATGCTGTAAGCATATTTAAATTTTACATTTTTAGTTATCTAAAATCTACCACTTAGCGTACAAAGTTGAGGGTGGGATTAACGAAAAGCTCCTAACTTATAGGCTTCCTCAGAAAAATAAGTATTACTAATTTGATTCTGTTTTAACAGCAAAGTTACCATATTTTGAGAGCATATGTATCTTTAAGGTCATAAACAAATAAAAAAAACTAGTGACGATCTATTGTAGCGATCTATACGGCATCTGTAGTGATATAGTCTATTGGGTTCAGAAGACTGTACGTTTCACAAAACATTATTATCCAGCTCATATAGATGCAGATGTTTGTGCGAAAATTTGTGATGACGTAATGATGGATTTATACTGTTTCTAAAGTTCTTGTCTGATTTGTTGCATAATGTTGTAACAAGGTGGAGTTGATTAGTGAAGTTGGCTTTTTATCCAATATGATAAAGTATTTGCAGACACAAACAAAAGTTCACTACATAATGACTTGCTGTATGTTTTTTTTCTGAGAAAATGAGGCAATTAATAAAACAAAGGACTGTTAACATTCCTTCTAAATGTCACGTTACCGCTACAAGAAGGGAAATGTTAACCCTACAAGAAGAGACAGAGAAACAATTACAAAAAAACATCTCCCTTAGATAGAGCAAATCGTGTGCGAGTGCGGGCGCGCACACTTGCGTGTGTGTGTTATGTGTAGTTTTCCGGTGATCGCCATCTTAGTCAGAAATATATATGGTGAGCTCTTCACGCCATGCTTTATTTGATTATTCCTTTGACGGAAAAAAAATACCCAAATCGCTATTAATTCGAAAACAGGCAAAACGAAATTATACAATTGTACACAGTAACAGTCCACATATATAGCTTTTGGCCAAAGTGAGCTTCAGCAAACCGATAAGAAACACACGAACAAAATTTATACCAGTTTTGCACACAACTCGATTTGCTCTTTTATACGAAGAAGATTTTTTTTTGCTTTGTTATATTTCGTATTTTCTTTCTCTATAAGATATATTTGTGCAAGCGAACAGTAAACAAAGTAAAATAGACCAAGTCGAATGAAAGCTTTTTGTGTAGGAAATGTATTGCTCATAAAATTAACAATAAGATTTATGAACTATATATACAGAAAATTTGAATTAAAGTTGAAGGAATGAATAATTATTAAGCAAAAATATTATCAGTCATTTAACAATATAACAAGTTCTATACATATGAAACACAGACTTAATTGCAGGCAGAAGTATTTTAGGCCAATTTTTTTTAGTAGTACATGCTATATTGAAAACTAAACTATTCATTTTTATGGTATCTTTTTCTCTCCATTCCTTTTTTATTTTAAAATATATATTTAAAATAAACCAGACGACATGTAAAGTTTTGCCCACATTTATAACCTTTAAAACACTAACCCATGCATCAAAACCGTAGAAACTATATATTTGGACAATAAGAAGTTCAAAAAGCATATCGGCGACTCTCTCTAACATCATAACAAAGGTGAGTTGAACGAAATAGTGTTAAAAGGTAAGAAAACAAACAAATCAAATGAGCCCGAGAATATAGGCTGTAAAGATCATTTATGAAAATGGTGTTCTGAGTTTGTGTATGGCTTCAATAATAGTCAATTTGGTAGCTCAGGTTGGTAACTCAAGTATGGTGGACGTATCATGCCTTATTGTTTCTGTCTCTACAAAATTGGCTATGCAATAAATATTCATGATATTCGCAACAAAAATAAGAATGTCTCTTATCAACATTAAGAACAAATTATTGCGAAATGATTTTGTTGAATAATTATTGATTAAAAGTCATTGTTATAGATACAGGAACAATATGGCTTGAGCTACCAACCTGAGTTACCAAATTAGCTCTTACGACATTAAGAAAGCTATCCACACAGTCAGTACACCATGTTTCATAACTGCTGTTCACGACCTATCTATACTCAGACTCGCTTGAATTTGTTTGTTTTCCTTTCCCTCTAAGCAAGGTTGCTCATGCACTAATATACTTTTGTTGACATTCTTAAATTAGCGTTTCGCGATATCAATCTAATATTTCAGCTGATTAGGAAATTCTGAAATGTTAAAAACAACAATGACTTCCATATAAACAATAGTCTATCAGATATCAGAACTTTTCTGACTAGAAGTATACAATGCCCTATTACCACCATCTTCCCGTTGTGATTCTGTTATCGCTCCATAGTTCAACCACAAGCCTTGTAAGCTTATTCTGTTTCGGATTAGCTATAGGGACATATAGCCCTGTTTCATAGAAAAAAGGCTATAAGCTATGGTTTCTCAGCAAAGGAGTATCTGGAATTTGTTACGCGCATTATTCTCCCATAATTGTGAAATATAAATAAAGCTTACATTAGCGGTGTTCTAAAATCGCCATTAAATCTCGCCTAAACGTCACCCACCGCGAGCTTTCAGCCTTCAAAATTTCCCGGTATTATTATGGCACCAGTTTTCGTCACTCAATTCAAAACGTTAAAGGCTAAATGCACCCTTTCAGAAGCGTTTTGGTGACATTTATTGGCAATGGGAGAACACCGGCAGGTAAGGTTTATTAATATACCACAATTATGGGAGAATAATGTGCGTTACCAATTTCAGATACTCCTGAAGCATCCCATCCCTTACTCCTTTTCTACGGAACAGGGCTATATAGGTCCCCATAGCTAGTTTCGGGTGTCGCATGAAAGATACATGTAACTGATCTTTACTTGGCAGGAAAAATAGGGTAAGCTGGACAAGAGTGAGAACACATGTTTGCGTCGAGAAAATACATTAAACTGGACCGGATACTGCTTTGCCAATCGGTCCTGGTATCCAGCCTTTAGTAGGCCTAACTGTTTGTTAGATGCAGAACAGCAAATCTCTATCAAATTATTTTCACTTAAAATAATATTTTATTTCAACCAGTAATCTATAGAGCCGATCACCGTTGTGTGTGTGCTTCCATCATCGCTCAAACGAGATGTAGGCCTATCCTTTATTTTCCAGTCCGTGTGCTTTCTAAACAATCTGTCAAGTTCATTAGCTTGGAGGGAGTTAAGTATGAGTTCTATCCCATGAGAGTTAACGTCATAGCGTAAAATGGTAGAGTTTTTTTAGAAAGCCGACCAACTGGAGCCATGCGTCTCGATTGAACGGTGATGGAAACCCATCCATACTTTGGAGATTGGGTCTTTCTGGTTAACTACTTAAAATAAAATAATCATTTTAATGGGAATACTTTGTTTCCAGCTGACAGGTGAACCTCTAGCAGAGTTGTCGATCGTTGTCTCCATTATAACAAATTAATAAATTGACAATTAATAACTACACTATATATTAATACGCTCTGCATACATTATATATTTACATGAATAGGAAAGGGCGGAGTTTTTCGTTGTTTGACCTATATAATATAACAGGTAAAAACAAATTAATTTGGGAAGAAAACGAGCAGATAGATTGTTTATAGCGCTGCCCCAAAATTACACTGTTAGTCCCTTTTTTACTTTTGTTTTTTGTAAGAGCCCGGTTAAGCATAAATATGGTGAACTAATGAGCCATACATGTTGTACCTCCAAACAAATAAGACTTACTTCGAATAAATCCATTAGAATCAAGACCAACAATAGTATGCTACTTAATAAAGTGACAAATAATTATCATGATTGACAGATTGCTCGGTGTTTATCATTATGCTCAGGGGTATTTCACGTATATGACGGCGTGCCGGTCGAATGAGTGGAAGAAACAACCCTTGCGTCACGGGCAACACCAAAGACAGGAAGAAGATATGACATCACAACAACCCGGCTTCCTGATGCCCCCTCAGCTCTGCGAGCATTAAGGCATTTGAAACCCCCACCAACAACCTGCAATAATTATTATAAAGGGTTTGGCAGCTAATATCGAGTTGGAAAAAACAAAGTGGCACGGAAAGACCACCATACAATAAAATGTATATAACTGTCGATAGATTAAAATTATTTAAAAAAATTATTGAAACAGTCTGTTTATTTAAGATAACTATCTTAACAGGTTTTCTCCTCTTTTAAAGAGTTACAAGAAGTCTAACAAGGAGAATTATGAAACCTGCTTTGACTGCAGTGTGACTGTTTAGAGAAGACTGTTGAAAAGGCTCTCTAGCGAGAAACAAAGGAACGTAAAAGTACTTAAATCATGGGAAAGTCTTACTAAAGATCTAGACCAATGGATGCCTCGGAAAAGATAAAGTTCAATGTCAAATGACATTAACTGCAACCAAACTCTCGTAGTTAACGCGAGACGGTCTGGAATAACACGAGGCTACGTTTGATAGAGCTTACAGTTTACCCATAATGCGTCAGTAGATTCTGAAATTCAAACTGCACGAAAAAAACTTAATTGCGCAATAACTCATGATACCTGATCCTCTGATCAGACACAATACTATCCAGCTGCTCGTTTCACAAAGCGATCTTAGTCTAAGTTGATATTAAATACCCTAGCTATCAGTACTGAAGGTAATTGTGTCGTCATGGCAGTTAAGATCTAGTTAGGCTAAGATCGCTTTGAGGAACAATACCCAGGATTGATTGATTGATTGATTGGGGTTTTACGCCGTACTCAGGGGTATTTCCCCTATACGACGGCGTGCCAGCCCCATGGGCAGAGGAAACCACCGTTCACGTCATTGGCAACATAAAAGACGAGACAGAAAAAGGGGGAAAAAAAAGAGAAAACGACAACACGTAAAAAAAAACCTTCTTACTGATGTCCTTTAACTCCGAGAGCACAAGGGCATCAGGAAGCTCACAATACCCAGGATGGTCAATGGCTGGATTCATACTTCTATTTAATAAGAGTTCTGGTATAACATCTGAACATGATTAAATAAGAACCTCAGCACAATTAACAGCATAATAATGTTAAATACAATCTCCATTCTAATTTTAGTAAATCACGTAACTGGTTTTTGGTATCATACAGAGTTGACCACTTATATAAAAGCAGAACAGTATATATGTATATGAATACATTTCGAAAATACTTTTTTTTCCAACCTATACAACTCTTGTATACACTCTTTATAGTTCAAAGATATACTATTACCAGTTATTGCACATATTTATTTACCCCGACAGTGTAAACTAGTTGCTTCTTGATGGCAACGTAATTGTTCAAACAGTGCGTCGTGTTAAATGTCGTTATTTAAGCTAATCCACTCATATAAGAGCGGAACCTTTTTTCTAATTGTAAGACGTATAGTCTATAGCGTCAAATAGCCGCTTCACTAGATTGAATGATTGGTTGTTTAATGTTCAACGCCGTGTTCAGGGATATTTCACAGAGATATGACAGCATTCCAGTCAAATTGGTGGAGGAAACCACCCTTGATGCCATCGGCATCATCAAAGACAAGACAGGACATGGACCTCAACCATTGAGAAGCCGGCCCCAATGTCGTAAGAAATTTTTTGGGGTGGAAAGAGTTGACGGGGTGTTTTTACGCGACAAACACAGGCGATGCGAAGTCATATAAATGAAGTATCCGGTAATACGACGATAAACGACAAAGAAACAAACCGATTTTGGAGAATGTGCGTGATAGGAACCCTATACTATGTGTACAATATTGTCCTTGTATGTGAATAGAAAAGAGAACAAAGCGGTATATTATCACAACATTAGCATACCGGGTTACGAAGGTGCATATGCAAGTAACAAGTATAACAATTATTTACAAGTGCGAGTATTTTGGCTTCATGAACATTGCGCCTTGTTACATAGTCAAAGAATAACAAACATAACCAAACTGGTTTTCTTTACAGATCAAAGTATAAAGCAATGTACATGTGTGTAATTATAAAGAGTAAACCAAGGTGTTAATAAATAGGTTTACATTAATCCTGTGTGCGTGGAGATTTTTCAGGGTCTGGTTCGTACATATGTAAGGCGTAGATTTTATGCCATGTATGTTGTGCTTTGACGCTGCCCCCAATTAATCGAATTATGGTGCAATGTGATTTTAATTACAAAGTTCAGAATATTCATATTGTCTGTGATGGGTGTGTGTTTTTATGGCTTGAATGCGTGTGCTGGTTGGTGTGTGCAAGATGTGTGTGCGTGTGTATACGTAAGCCTGGGAACGCGTTTGTATAGAAACATAATTATGTTATGACACCATTTTATTTATGTATTTTGTTGTACACGTATGTTTAGTTAACATAATTATACTGTTTTCTCCACTTTTCTGAATATCTGTATTTGCATTAACTGGTCAATAAAACAACAGTACCATATAAAACTGACAGTTCACGAAATATCGATTAAAATATGAATTAAATCACGAATAAACAGCATACACCAAAAACAAATTGGTATGGAAAATTGTCTCAAACTTTTTATAGTAAAAGTTTTCCGCACACAAAAATGAATGAAAAGTTCACCATATAATTAAATGTTTAAGCGTATTTTACAAGATGATAATGGACATTTTATACACACACTAAACGCACCGGTTTTGGAAGCCGCTTCTTTGTTCTTTTAGACTAACTTAAATGTTACTTTTTTTGTTTTTGCCCCTTTCAAAATAATATAGAAACATTTAACTTGAGACACATAGCACTAAACTCAATCACCATATATATATATATAATGGACAATATATAATATATAATATACCAAACTACTGACTGTGGTACCTAGATCAGTATAATTATATAGTTATGCTCACGAAGCAACACGGACCGTCAACAATCACAGGCAATGGAAACAATTAACAAACTGTTAAATCTACAACTTCTATTAGAGTAGACGAGAAACAAAACTATCCCAGGTCACAAGCGTCTGGTCATTAGTAAACTTTATTTTTCAAAGCCTCCGATTAGAACATGGACACGCTTCAGATATAACAGTATCAAAGGATAATAGTACTACAAATTGCTTCATTAGCATATAAGTTAAGTAAACAGTGAAATTTGAAAAGTCAATGGAGAATTAGTGCTTTAGAAGTTTTGATTCCCGTAAGGTCCTAAGTCTAAAGAAAACCCGTTGTATTAGCCTGTCTGATCTTATTGTAAAAAAAGGGTTATTAAACATAACTAAAACACTGTAATTTTAACTTTCTAACATCACTTAATATGTCAGTAAATAAAATGCATTAGTTTAGGTCTGTGTCTTATTTCGTATATCAAGTTAGCGGTATGATATGGTCAAAAACGTTGTTAGAATAGGCATAGACACGTGACAACCTAAAAAACCAAAAGTTATTATCCATAAAGACTTGCGTGACGTTTATTGCCAAAATCACTAAATGACTCAATACTGTTTCTAGCTCCAATTAATCTTTTATAGTATTAAGTATAAGCAATGTTGCTGCACCGTTACAAACACAATATTTGCCAAGTTTTGTGGTATTTGTTTTATATTGATGTATATCAATGTAGAGAAAAAAAAGTTTACATGTCACCACCAGGGATCGAACCCGGAACATTTGACTAACAGGGCCAACCGTGACTCTATACCGACTGAGCTATATATGACGATAGAATAAGCCCCAAAGTACAGATTGTCAAGCTAAGACTTAAGGAAGACATTTAACAATAGAAGGTCGAAAAGCACACAGATAACTGGACCACATCTCTAACAGAGTAAACAAATATAACCGTGCGGGTCATTACATTAAAAGTTGCAAATAAAAGTACACCCCCACAACACAATAACGCATAAACTGTAGTGCTATTTTATCTACAATATAAAAATTGGACGGTTTCATTTGATAACAGTAAACAACGATACATAGCTATACTGTACAATCAAGAATATATTTCTTCAATGCGTGGCTGATTTTATTTGGTGTTTTTCAGCAAAGAAAACAAACCCTTACGTAATCAATGTCTAGTTGAATTGCTGACAGTATATCTTCAAAATATGTTATACAGTGTTCATTTTATTATGAGACCAACGCGCACTAATGGATGTGTAACGTGGGGTACATCACAATATCATTTATTCTTTTGATATTACATTAAAATGTGCCAAAAGCGAGTGATCAAGTAAATATATAACTCATGGTATAGACGAAAGTGGGCTAACCTTATGTGATCTAGTAAATATTTAACCTATGGTATCCGTGAAAATGTGCCAAATGCCTGTGATCAAGTATAAAGTTAACCTATATGGTATCCGTGAAAGTGTGCCAATATCCTGTGGTCTGCAAAGGGATAAACCATTGGCACCCTATCACTGTTTAAGTATTATATACATGTAGATTGTAGACAGAGAAAGATTGGCATGCCTTCAACAGGGTTCGAACCCGGAACCTTTGGCTGACAGTTACACATATGTCCTTTATTTATTTTTAATTTTATTGATTAAATTGTCAAAATCAGTACCTTGAGATATTGTTCGTGCTAATACCATAACAGTTTTATACACGTTTGGTTTACACCAGATGAATGATATTGCACAGGTTTATTTTTTTTATTATTAAATATACTAGCACTGTAGGTTGATCTAGATTTTCGAGCTTTTGTAGGATTTATTTTGCCGATACGTTTTATTTTAATTTCATTGGTTTAATTTGTCAAAGTGATTATGTCTTCGCCTTCTTTGCTCATCTGTTCAACCTCAGAGGGACAAAACACTTTTTCAGGAAGTAACTAACGTAAATAAAACTGTGATCATCAAGATTCGGTCAAAGGTGAAAGTTCAACTGGTGGAGGAGGAGGGGTATCTCTTTCTTCAAGGGTTATCGGGGTCAAAGATACTTGACCCTCCGTTGAATGTCGTGACGACACACTCGTACTTTTTTCCGAATTTACGCTGTTCGCATTTTTGGTAACACTTCCGGCATCTTGTTTGGAATTTTTACTTTTCCCCAAGGCAGCTTTTCGTAAGGTGTTTAATGCACCCACAAGGTCTGCTAAGTTTGTTTTGGACTTGGTCTTCGTCGGTGGACCTTCTTTACTGTTCGGTGCACCTTCTTTACCGTCTGGTAGAACTGATCCAAGTCTGAAAATATTAACCATATTTTTTATATATATTTTTTTATAATTTACATTTAATATAGTGTCATAAACGATTCATCAGAAGTTTGTAAACTAGATGTATGCAGCCATTTAAATCGGCAGAAGGGTATCAAGAACCGAGCATCTTGTCATAACGTATGATATGACATAGCACACAAGAATATACAGAAAACACATCTTTTAAATAATGCACGGATGAAAATGTCTAGTTTTGAGGGTCGGTAGCCCCCAAGACCCCAATAGTAAAACATCTTTAATTACACTGTACTAAATCGGATTTTTTTAAAAAGCAACTGAAGGTTTGAATGAATATGATACTTTTGTAAAATATATATCGTTAGGCTTCATGTACGTTTCTGACAAAACAAACACGAAAGTAAGAAAAAATTAGAAAAATATTTTAACTGAGTGCTTTATTTACTGATTGTTGTTTTCGTTGCTCCGAGCTTGCAACGTCGCCGGTATACAACCGGCTTGGTCACAAAGAAGTTATAAATAAACCTTCTGTGATTGGTTCATTCGTGGTCACTGTGCTATTGCATATCAAAGCATATTGACTAGTATACGTTTCATAAAGAGCGAGTCAATATTTATGATATTCACCCGATTTGTGGAAAATCCAGAGTATATTTCATTTCTAAGCGGTCGCAAAAACATGATGTCCTAATGAGCCACGTTATCGGTTGACTGCCAACCATGATGAAAAATGTTCTTCGTCATAATGTTAATGTTGGCAACTGATCAAATATGTTAGAATGTTTTATATAATAACACACTTATGGCCTTTTTACCAGGTTATGCTGTTGATATTTATCCAAGAAATTATACCGTCGTCGTCCGACCAGTAAGAATAAGCACGACCTATATGACGATGTATACGACAATAGGGCAATTCAATGTTTAAAAAACTTTATTATTAAATGTAATTTAGCTTAGATTGACATTCTATTTATCTTTTTGGACAAATTATACACATTCACACAGATTTCCAAGGATTGTTCTCCGCAAAACGAGCTTCCCAGTTTTGGAAATAGAGTCCCAAAGTTCTAGCCTGCGTTGAAAAGCTAGATGGTGCTTAAGGGTTACAAAATGGTAGTATATTATATGATAACACGGAACAGGCAAAGCCAAGACGCAGGACATGATGTAATCAGACAAAACGTGCAAATTGAAGGTATCAACGGCACTACACATCTGGTTCGAGTGCTCCCACAGTCTGAAAGCACCAGACACAGACAACTCCCAGTAACCATCCGCCCTGGGCCCGGTTGTTCAAAGGTGGGTTAACTTTAAATCATTGTAGTTTAAGGTTATCTTTTGAACAACCCAGCATGTGCTTAAAAAGACAGTTCTGTTAAAGTTACTTACCCATGGTTGTCCTCCCTTAAATAAGATAAAAAAAACAAACAAAAACCGCAAATTAGTCAAAATATGTTGGTCAACATTAAAAAATGTAAAACACTAGAATGTTGTGGCTTCTGTTTATGCACAAACAAATTGTTTGGCAAATAAATATTTATTTTTGTTAATAAAAATATATATATAAATATATTTCTCGATTCTTGCCCGTGTTCAGATTTTCTGACTGAGATTTTTCCACATTGTCGACATTTATTATTTATTATATAAGTTCCCCGTGATAATTATAAGTGATAATTATATGATATTTTATACTAATGAAAACCTACCCAATTTCCGGCGGTTCCGGCATAGGCTTGTCAAACCCTTCTTTACCTGTCAACCAGTATGTTTTGTGTATTCCTTTGCCCTGCAACCACAACCATTACACAACACAACGAGTTTAGTATATATTCCACTGAAAATTTGTCTCTTAAGAGTTAATCTTACACATGATGATTTGTCTTTTTTTTTATTAATCGACTTCCCCAATGGAGCAGAACTGCATTGGACGACAAACTGGAAGTAAATCAACTGTCAAGATTCACGTCATCCCATTCACTGAGTTAGTTTATTTTTGCATGCATAATGATGTAAATGGTATTATCATAATAATAATTTTCAGATCCAATG
>JAVFBY010169221.1:0-11341 GCA_034781015.1 Tonicella lineata | reverse complement strand
AGCCTTTGATGGAGTAATAGAAGTGGACTCTATGACTTGGGAGACAATGTTAACAAACCAGCCTTTGATGGAGTAATAGAAGTGGACTCTATGACTTGGGAAACAATGTTAACAAACCAGCCTTTGATGGAGTAATGGAAGTGGACTCTATGACTTGGGAAACAATGTTAACAAACCAGCCTTTGATGGAGTAATAGAAGTGGACTCTATGACTTGGGAGACAATGTTAACAAACCAGCCTTTGATGGAGTAATGGAAGTGGACTCGATGACTTGGGAAACAATGTTTACAAACCAGCGTTTGAAGATTTCATCATGCGAGTGTGCCTGATATGCTGAACATTAAAACCTTCTTTCATATGATGGAAATTAAAGTAAACGCCCTGACACAGTATGTCGGTTGAAATGATCAATGTTCTTGGTTTTCATTGGGCTTGATTTACGTTTCCTGAGAGTGTTCTATTTGCACGGATTGTATGTGGATGATAATGTTCCATTTCTGGACTGCATGACTGCACGATTCTCCCTCATAACAACAGGAATACATTCAACTTTTATCAGGTCTCTATACTTCCCTTCTAGATTCTAAATAAATAAATAATAGATACATAAATTTCTAAATTACTGCCGAAATCTTCTAAGAGTATAATCAGTTGATGTCATGCTAAACAAGGTTAAACATCAATTTGGATTTAATTTCGTCTGGGTTTTAAGGCAACGTATTTCCTTGATGTAAAGTTGAATACCGTAGCTTCTTTAAACAATTATAATTTTATTTATGTGATACAATAATCATTTTATTTATAAAACCAATTGGATGATAAAATTAATGTTTATTCTAGACACTGCACAAAGAAAGAAGAATATAGTACCTAGAAACAGAGGATTGGTTTATCGGATTCTGTCTTTCTGGGTTTTATACAGTCATGCAACTGAAACACTTGTGACTGTAGCAGTACAAAGCCATCAAACATAGGAAACTAAAAACAATAAAGAATCAAGTGTTCAAACTAAAACGAATAATTATGATTACACAATGGTTATGAATTAAGTAAATAGAATTGGTAAATCACGCCCTTTCTCGTTTTATTTATCTTGTCGAACAAAAACCTGCAGCGCGGATTTTACGACGGCGATTCTTGACGTCACGTCGTGTTCTACCAAGAAAAAATGATAAAAAACCCATTTGTGTACCCTAATGAACACTTCAGGAGTATTGCTTTCTCGCACTTTTGTCCGGTAGGACCGTGCATAGTTTGACTGAGCGGGTTATATGCCGGTTTAAAAATACTCATTCTTAAGCCGAAACCTAGTTCTGTAATCGTATATCATTCTGACATCTCTCCAGTCACGATAGGTTAAACTGCACTCTTTTGTAGAAGGCGTATTAGTTGTACCAGTGTAAGAATTATGCCAGTCTCAGTTAGCATAACCTGACGTGTTTAGGTTTCCAACAACTTAACAATTACATGGCCGTCTGGAAAAATGTCTTAAACTTTAACTTAGCAAAAGAACGACTCGGAAACAAAATGCTTTAGTAACCCATTCACGCTTGAGGTATAATATGTTGTCTTGACCATCAAGACACCTCAGCAAATAGCAGTATAGCTTTCTCCGCCTTCTTGATATAATTGCATTTTTGGAAGAAGAATACAAAAAGAGAGTTCCAGTCAGATGTAAATGTTGTATGCTAATATAACTTGTTAATATGCAAGCAGGAGTAAATTCGACAATTACCGGTATTGTATTTTTGAGGAAAAAAAATCTGAACTGTGCAGTATTTGTAGAATTGTTTAAGCTGATTGTTTTGTACGATGTTACCTGTTTTAAATAAAATCTGCTAGCTTAGAATCCTCAATTAACATAGAAGAGATGACTTGTATGGTTGACAACTGATATCTATGTCACTTTACACGTTTCCATCTACTAACATCGTTTTCAACCATAATGCCCGAACAATAAAACGTTGTACAATTCATAACCAAAATTGGATAAGACCAAGGATAAGAGTACATTAACAAAGAGTGTCTGACAGAAGTCTGTTGTCATGTCACGCGGTTAACAACTTTCTCTAGAGTAAGCCCTGGTCACGGTTAATTTCTGCCTTGGATCGGCGAATGTGTAACATGTGACACAAACGTTTCATTCCGCCAATAACGTGCTATATATTAAAGCCAAATTCATCTCAACACGCGAAAATAAATTTTATTCTAAAAACGATTTTATGCTGCAAAACACATTAAGACGATTATTATGTTATGTCTACCCCAAGGAGAAACAAATATAAATCGTCCACGCTTTGTTGTTGTGGCTTTTGTTGTTGGTGCACAAAACTTAAACGAAATTCACTTCCCCCCTAATAATGTAAGGATTGGTCTGAAAATTGGGCAGTAGGTCAATACACATGAGAGTACTACAAAAGTCGTGTCTCAGTCTGATTTTCTTTTTTAAAGTTACCTTGGACACCTTGTGTATATCCACAAGATTCATAAAGTGAGTGAGTATGTCTCAATTTTTAAAAGTGAGCTTTTAAACTATATATAGTACTCTCCAGTCCCGACAGTATCAAGCTACCTGTAATTGTTGACATGAAATCCACATGGGCAATACAGATGATCTAAACAGACATTCTATCAACTTTCACATCACATTTAAATGGCAAAACATGTGGATTAACACTGTATCGGCGTAATAACATTCCGGGTATATGGATTCGAGTGAGCGAGCCGTCTCTGGAGTTATTCCGACAAACCCTGTACTGAATGGATTATCATGGGGTATGTGTACGTATTGTGTGACAGCCAAAAATCTCGGATGCACTATCTCATAAATGCATTGCTAGAAAAAGAAAAGTCCTCTTTCAGTCATAATTTGCACGTATCTGTGACATCGTCGGCGAGCTTGTGTGGAGCAACGCCTTTATTTAATTAGATATAAAGAGATATGAAGCTACAGGACAATAGTCTGGTTACCAATTAAATACAAAAAGGAGAAAGGGAATTAAGTAAAGACAGTTAAAAGGTAAGTTTCAATTGTATATGTGTAGAATGAGGAAGCAAAGCCAAATAATTTTTCTTTAATCTAAGAATGGTTAAACATATTTCGGCACGAAAAGCTGTCACCCCAGAAGAAAATTAGGCTAGTAGGATAGCTGCGCGCATTTCGTACGACTGACGCGGTAAATTGCAAAATTTTTCGTAGTATTTTTAAAGGATGGAATCTTTTAACTTTTAAGTTAATTTTTGTCCTAGGTAAAAAAAAAACTATAATTGTTAATTGTGCTAGAATAAAGAAAATGTCGAGGTGGAAGATTTAGAAAATTAGAACAATCGGGCTTAGCACCTTGTCAAAAAGTAAGAATTCTTCCACCTAGAAAATTTACGATACACAACGGTTGTAAGTACATTATTTCTGACATCTACCTGTGCATATCAAACATCAGTGCAGTACAGACACTGACACGCAAACGTCTAAATAGCTTACAAGAAACACGTTTAAATATTGGACAAGACACGCGTCTAAATAGCTTAATACAAAACACACGTCCAAATAGCTGACAAAATACAAAGCTAAATAGCTGACAAGGCACACGTCTCAATAGCTGACAAGACACACGTCTAAATAGCTGGCAAGACACACGTCTAAATAGATAACAAGACACACGTCTAAATATCTGACAAGGCACACGTAAACAAAGTTGACAAGGCGCACGTCAAAATATCTGACAAGACAAACGTCTAAATAGCTGACAAGACACACGTCTAAATAACTGAAAAGACACACGTCTAAATACATGTAACTTAAAAGACACCCGTCTAAATAGCTGGCAAGACACACGCTTAAATAGCTGACAAGGCACACGTCTAAATAGCTGAAAAGACACACGTATAAATAGCTGACAAGACACGCGTATAAATAGCTGACTAGGCACACGTCTAGCAAACTGACAAGACACACGTCTAAATAGCTGACAAGACACACGTCTAAATAGCTGACAAGACAAACGTCTACATAACTGACAAAATACACGCCTAAATAGCTGACAAGGCACACGTCTAACTAGCCGACAAGACCCAGGTCTTAATAGCTGACAAGAAACAGGTCTAAATAGCTGACCAGGCACACGTCTGAATAGCAGACAAGATAGACGTATAAATAGCTGAAAAGACACATGTCTAAATAGCCGACAAGACACGTCTAAATAGCTGACAAGGCACACGTCTAAATAGCTTACAATACACACGTTTAACTAGTGGACAAGACAGACTAATAGCTTAATACAAGGCACACGTCTAGATAGCTGACAAGACAATTAGTGGGATACATGAATCTTGATTAATTGATTACAACGATATTGACATCAAGACTGATTAAAACATTATAAAAGGACGTCTAATAAAAGGAAAGGATATATCATTGAAGAGTTTATACCGAATCGCATCTACTTTGTAACATTTGTAAAACCTTTGAATAATTTAGATATGATTCTAAGCAATAACGGTAGTAGAACAGCTACGAATATATATACCAGTATAACAGCCAAATACGTGTTACATGAGGGGACAAACATATATTACCTAGCAGGCTATTCCAGACGTTATTGATACATATATAAGTTTGAACAATCCGCTGGTGATACTGAGAAACTATGAGTGATTAATGATGAAACATTAGTGACTTTATACTTTGCTGATATTTACAGAATGTATGGATTAGTTGTTTGTGCATTTGGTGTGTTTCTATAGAAAATGTCTGCTAACAGTCTACGTGTGCGACAATCAGCTAATCAGTACAACTTTCATCTGTTATTAAAACTACGATTCCTATCACGCAGGCTGACAAGACATACATGTACATGTAGCTGGCAAGACACACGTCTAAATAGCTGACAAGACACACGTCTAAATAACTGACAAGACACACCTGCAAATAGCTGACTAGACAGACGTCTAAATAGCTGACAATGCACAAGTCTAAATAGCTGACAAGACACAAGTCTAAATAGCCGAGAAGACACACGTCTCAATAACTGACAAGACACACGTCTGAATAGCTGTCAAGGCTCACGTCTAAAGAGCTGAAAAGGCACACGTCTAAATAGCTGACAAGACACACGTCTAAGTAGCTGACCAGGCAAACGTCTAAATAGCTTAGTGCAAAAAACACGTCTAAATGGCTGACAAGACACACATCTAAATAGCTTATAAATAGCTTAATAGCTGGGAGTACCGTGACGTCACTTCGAATGTCATGCCGTCTTGAAAACGAACACGTTGCCGGGAGATTCCGATGCCTAGGCTTACAACGTCATAGTTAATGATCCATTAACGTTATCTACCTCCATTGTGACGTTATATGTATAGGCTATACATATAATGTGGCTACGTTATCAGCAGCTGTAACTAACAACGTCACAGAGGTTAACTCTGGAATTGAAAGAAGTTCCTGCTTTCAAACTAGGTTGATACGGAATTGGAAAATCCCCCTCTGTATCAGTACATTTGCACACATAGGTATATGATAAAAAGTTTATAGTTGCTGGTTTTCAGCCCGACTTATATCACTTAAATTTTTTGGTAGATCAACTTAGATCAACTGAGATCAAGTGATAGGTTAAAACACCACCCCGCACCAACAGTAAAAAACAAATGATAAAACCAATGCACAACACAAGCTGGTGTGAAATAAAACAGACATCACCGTTTAGAATAAAGAAGAAAGACAAAAAGTTTACACAGCACACATCACTTTGAAAAAAGAATACATCAAGGCCTCTTCAGACAATTTCACAAGGCGAAAATAGAATTACATAAAATATTGAATACGCGTTTCTCTATTTTGATTCTCATAATATTACACATATGCTGATAAGTTAATGGCAGTGAGATATTTATGCATATTTTAAATTTTTTACTTTAAATACTAGAAAATAAAGTACAAAGTCACCTTGATATGCTATATGTAGCAAATCGAGCAAAGCATGTGTTAAATTGTGTGTGTGTCTTAGTTCACCGCTGGTCATCACTTTGGTCCGAAATAAAGATGGCGGACTGATCACAGAAAATTTACCCAAATCACTTAAACGCGTTGACTGCCAAGCCAAAATTCCGAAGCTCTTCCCCCTTGCCAAGCTAGCTTTCCTTCTACCTCATACTGATGTCAGATGCTAAAAGAAGGGGAATCCCCAATCCCCATTCTCTGAGATAGCTCATACATGGCAGTGGTTGAAAACTCCATTCAAAGCACATGTCATAGCTACGAGTTATCTCATGTTTGGCAGTGAGAAATACGCCAAAAATATAAGATATTTAGTAGCCGGCAGTCAACATGTGGGTTTCAGTGGGTTTCTTAAGAAACTTTAGATAACACTTGACAATTTCATACATATAAAATTTGTTAAGTTGTACACAGACAGAAATGCCATACATTTAAAAAGTAACAGGCTTTTTGGCATCCAAGTTTGACTAAACCCTGGGTGCATCTTTGACCAAGTTACTTCTGCAGTAGAGGGGAACAAGGTATTAACGCACTACTACCTGTGAACCACCTCCTTTACATGCGATTTCATATTATTGTCTATATTAACTCGCCTGCAAAAGAGATACATGTAGTATAGTGCGTTAATTGGTAGTAGTGGCGCGTTAATACCTTGTTCACCTCTACTGCAGAAGTAGCTTGGTCAAAGATCCACCCATAGTATGTTAAACCATGTTTTATATGTACGGCATAAATTTCTGTCCGTGGACAACTAAAATGATTTTATATGTATTGAATTGTCGAATGTTATCTTAAGTTTCTGAAGAACCCACTTGTTATTTATCTTTTCCCCTTCTTTTAAACAATTTTCTGCCACAGTTTAACCGTTACTAGTTATAGGTGGTCTGAGAACATCTTCATGAAAGATTTCTTATGAAAATTTCGGATTATAAATTGTGTCAGCTTAAGGAAGTGTAACCTGGGAAGACATAATATTCTTTAGGTCTATGATAGTAATTTTTACGATTTGAAAATGTACCCAGTACCTAAGCTTTATCAAATCTGTGTTCAAAAAGTCATACAGATATAATATGAATGTAGCCTTAATAGTGACGTGATGATAATGAATCCCAAATATTAAATATCAAAATTCAAAAGTAGATAATTTAGGCCGTTTTAAAGACTTTGATTTAAGTATTAAATTGCTTTGTGGAATCGGCTCCAGGGATCAATTTCACAAAGTTTAAATTTTAACATTTAATATTTGTGATTTAGTTTTGTGTCATATTATGTTTGTTTGATATTTTGCACACAGATTTCAACGAAATTAAGTTTAGCATTTTGACTTAAGTCAGAAATCGGACCTTGTTCCTTAAAGCAACTTTTGCTTTAGTTAATCTATATTTCCATGCACCATGGCTTTGCATCAAGCTTCGCAAGCATCGTTCTTTGGTGCACCGTGCTTGACCAAACCATTATGATAAACCCGTAAAGCCCCACTAGCCACTAAACAAGAGGGTAGCTTAAAAAATATAAGCATACAATATCACTAAAATGACATTTCGTTATCGAAAATATATAATGCAATGTGTTACGTTGTTGTTATTGGTCAAAAAGCATGCCCAGTTATCGTAGATGGTGAAAGAAAAACAGGACATCAAAACTTTCAGTTTATGGCAAAAATGGAAAGTTCATAACTTTTTCTATCTGGGAAAAATACAGAAACTCAATGATTTTCCTTTTTAAAATAGTTTTAGCCTATTCAGTGGTTAGTGAAGCTTTAAGACATTTTGATTTTTCCCGTATAGACGAGTCGCTATTTATCTTAACAGACCAAAATAACAGTTGCTATAAAAAGGCAAATTTTACCTGCGGTGGCCAACATAGGGAGTTATTTCAGAAATGACAGTTATGTTGGTCCCAGCCGGAAGCCCATGGCATCAATATTATGCATTTAGAATTGTCAACATAATTTGTCACCTTATCAGGGCGGGATATACAGTTATATAATAAAAGATATATGATAAGATAGTCTGAAAGCTCCCCCTGGTGGGCATCATGGGTAAATCTGCCTTCTCATAGCATTAAGGTGAACAATTGGCTTTTCTATAATTTCTTCTTGGTAATGGCAGAACACCACGTAACGTCAAGACTCACTGTGTTATAACACGTCATGTTGCTAGGTGTCTGTAGATGACAAGTAATGCGAGAAAGTGTAAGAAAAGCCAATCGTGCACCCAAAGGCTGAGGAAGAGGGGTGTCCACCCGTCTTTTGGTCACCCTGAATTGAACAATTGCCTCATTTGGACACCCTTTTTTAAGAAACTTTAACATGCAGGAGATAGGGAAATTGTGATAATTGGACACCCAGTTACTTGAAAAGTGAAGGAAATTGACCATTTTAGACATGATACTATTGATTTCTGGCTAAGCCCGCGTGCACCTATCTCCTGCATAAGAGCCAACTAAAACAGAGCCACTGGTGGATATCTACCTATAGAGTTAGTTCTTTTCTTAATTAGGAATAGTCAACACACTACAGACAACTAGACAGATAAGTTCAGGTAAAGCAAAGGTTTATTTAAGGTTATTCAACCAGGTGCTTATTACAGGTGGAAATAGAACTAATAAAGATGATACAGGTGTTCAAAAGGTAACTATACACACTAGTAATGGTACTTTCTTGTTTGAAAGTAATTTCCACAATTGAGTTTGATTTAATCGGCAATGACATTATTAAGTTTGCTAGTTTCTAGTGTTTATAGAAAATTGTATAGACATGGTTAAATGGGCAGTAGTCATGGTAGTGAGACTGAACTGGTGAGAAAGCACACATAACACAGATAAAGTGAGTTCTTTGCATTTTTTTTTGCGATATGTATTTTTTTTTTCTTCTTCATAAAGTTTGATATCTTATTTTTATAAGAAAACTATATGAAAATTTATGTAAGTTCTTTTTCCTACATAAAATCCAATAATAAAATTAACCAAAAACACTTTCCCCATAAAATCTTAAGAGAAATTTATGAAACCTTTTTTTCTTCATAAAATACGGAAGTGAAAAAATTTATCAAATTTTTTTCCCTATAAAATATTCATCAAAAAATTTGGCACAGCCGACAAGAGTTTGGCATATAGACAAGGATTTTTTTATACAAGCATGTTAAGTGAACAGGTGGAGAGTTAAGACAGCGTTGCTATGGTAACAGGTGAACACTACATCTACAATCAGCAGTAGCAACAAAAATAACAACTCATAAAACAGTGAATGATTGATCGATGGATTGATTGATGAAAAAATATATACATGTATTGTACATTAAATCACTAATTATTTGAGTCACTAGGGGCCGATTCCACAAAGCAGTTTTATACTTAAGTCCAAATTTTCAAATGCTCTCAAACCGTTAAGTTTTTATATAAGACATTTGCTATTTGGGTATTATTATCCTCATATTCCTAAGATGTACATACACAGATGTGCATAAACAAAATTAACATAGGGGTCCAAAATCTGAAATATTGTATTTTGCTTAAGTCAGAAAGTGTCTTGTGGAATCGTGGACAGGTCAGATGTGCTGAGAAAAATGCTAAATATTCCTTCAAAAATATGGTATGTTTGATTTGTTTCAAAAGGTTTGAAAGCAAATTTTCAGGTTTATTAACAATTCTCTTGATTAGAAGCATGATACTCAAAGGTATCCGATTCACAATTAATATTGATATTTAACCAAATATGTTCATAAAATAAAATCTAGACGAGATTCACAAAATAGATTTACATATAAAGCAAAAAAAATCAAAAAAAAAATCACGCATACTCATCTAAAAAACATAACTATGAATGTAATAACATAGCAATGGAAGCAAATTTGTTTAGCCAACATTATAATGTTTTTTCATGTTATAAATCAATGAAAAAGCAATACTGAAAGCGCTTATACAGTACAGCCCTCATCAAAAAGCAAGCCCTAGTGGTCGAGTGCAACACAGCGCACTAAAGGTCACTACCATTGCAGCGCACTGAAGCGCATTAAAGCGAGCTAAAGCAAAGGAATGACACACTACCTAGTGCACTAATTTGCTTTTTGATGTGGGCTGTACTGTACTTTAGCACAGTTTAAAATGTACAATTTTTTAAGCAGGGACCGAACTAAGTTTTAAATCTTAGACTTTTGTAGGCAAAAGCTTTATACATATAAACTTATAAAAAAAAATCTTACAAAAAAAAAATTCTCAAAATTTAAATTGAATTGAAACAGAGACAAGATTGATTGACTGATTAGTGTATAATGCTGCGGTTCATAGGCTTAGGCAGAGGGGTGTCCACCCGTCCACTGGACACCCTAAATTGAACAATTGGCACATTTGGACACCCATGTTTTAAGAAACTTTAACATGCAAGAGATAGTGAATTGTGAAAATTGGACACCCAGTTCCTTAAAAGGTAAAAGAAAAAGACCATTTTGGACACCCTACTTTTGATTTCTGGCTAAGCCCCTGCTGCGGTTCCAGGAAGCTCTCGGAAACAATCCAAAAACTACTATAAACAGCAGATTTATAACAAATTTTATTGTCTTTTGACAACTTAAGTTATTAAAATCAAGTACCTATATCATAAATAATATTATTTAATAACAGTTATTTGGAATGATTAGTGATATTTATTATTGATTGATTGGTTTTCTTGGATTAATAGATTAACTTATGATTGATTTATTTCTGACACCTTTTTTGGTTAAACCTGAGGTTGATTAGTGTATAAATAGGAACAATACCTGTGCTAGACGCCAAGCCCAGTGGATACCTGCATTCAGTAATAATCAACAGGTCAATGAGAAAAGGGAATTGTAAAAGGTGGATAATACCAAAAGGTAGATTGATTTTAATTGATCATGAAACAAAAGTTTGAAAACTTTGCTGGCAGTTTTAGATACAATAAACAACTGAAAATTTACATACATGTAATCTGTTAGAAAATGTTGTTTATCATCTGACAACTATCTGGATAACGCCTTATTTGGCTTCTTTCCGACCACGCTCCTTTATGGTTTAAAATGTTGGCTGTTATAATTAGTGCAGAATTTATGGGAGTTTTTTTGCTCTGCCCTGGATTGATTTGGTCTGGTGCAAACTAAGTAAAAAATTAATATTTTATATTTCAACGGTATTGTTTTAATTTATGAACAACTCTTAATACTGTATAAAATAGTGGCAATTGGAATATGAGTCTTTTTAACAAGAAGGTAAAAAATTTTTGTTTTTTTTACAATTAAGAGCAAAGTTATGATTTACCAGTAGATAAATAACCGACCAGTATCAAAGTTATAAAACAATTCTCAAAATGTAAATTACCATACCGACCC
>JAVFBY010169110.1:0-11344 GCA_034781015.1 Tonicella lineata | reverse complement strand
ACCAAAATTATGGGTGAATAATGAGTGAAACAAATTTCAGATACTCCCTCTGGCTGAGAAACCAACCGACCCATAGCATGTTTCTACTGAAAAGGGCTATAGGTCCCCATAGCTACGGCTGTCTGGGCTGAAGTCTGGGTAGGGTCGGTCATTTCCTCCTCCACGCTGAAGAATGCTTTTATGGTAATGAGGTCAATGTGATGTATCAGGTTCAGCTGTACAGCGTTTGGTGGGTTACTTACTTAATTTGAAGGATATCTACATAGACACTTAAATACAAAGTAGTTTGATGTACTGTGTCCGAAAACGTGTTTCAAACTAGACTATAGTTTATCACGGACAGCCTGTAATATAACCGCGACTTACTTGGCGTCAATTCTGGATTTACAATATAACTAGGCCTATATAATGAGTTAGGATCATAAAAACGCGAAAGAAGTCTTTATTATTCTTTTATAAGAAAGTGACTAGAGTGTAAAATGCCAAACAATGAAACATTAGTTAAATCTGTCCAAAACATTTTAAATTCTTTGATATCTAAATCAATCGATCAGATAATTTTAAGCTGCTTATATTATACCCAGAATGACCATACATTTCTTCTTCGCACCAAATGACAGACACATCGATTGATTTAATTACTCCTTGTCAAGACTATTCACATAGTCTCTATCCCAATGGCATTGTCACTAACGAAGGTGTACGGGCAGTAGTCCTACACATATTACGAGGAATCGACAAAATCAATTTCTTGCTTGAACTACCTTTGAATGAAATGGGCTTTGATTACTGTTAGATTCATTGTCAAATTATACCTACCCGGAAATTGGCAGGTGGTCAAGGGATAATAACTGGACAATAAGCACGATGTGGATCGAGAAGGTAAATAGATTCTAATCACGATGTGGATAACCGCTAAATGGGCTAAAACTATCTATAAAAGGAAAACGGCAAGTTTCTGTATTTTTCCGAGATAGAAAAAGTTAAGAACTTTTCATTTTTGCCAAAAACTGAAAGTTTTGATTTCCAGTTTTTCTTAAAAATCAGAGAAAAATATTATGGTAGGCCTGCCATAGTAAATAAAGACGCGCTACAACATGCGCGCTGGGCACTACTAGGTTAATCTAACGCTGTAAAATACAAATGTATTTGAGCATCTAGAGCGCTTGATTGACTAATTACAATAACGGGAGACGTTGCATTGTATATTTTAGGTAAGGAAATGTCATTTAAGTAATAAATAGTGTGCTTATATTGTTTAAGTTTCCATCTCTTTTAGCGGTAAAGGGGGCTTTAAGATATACTACTGGTGGACGTGGTATTGAATCTTAAAGGCCCACTAACCGCTTAATGGGCTAAAAATATTTATAAAAGGAAAACCGGCGAGTTTCTGTTTGTTTTTTCTAGACAGAAAAAGTTATGAACTTTCCATTTTCCCCATAAACTGAAAGTTTTGATTTCCTACTTTTCTTTAAGGATACTGTAACCCTCAAATGCTAAAAAATTTTGATTTTTTTTATTATTTCAAATTCATAAAGTTCAGATGCAGATCTTTATTCCAGAGAAGACCCGATATAAATATTTGATTAAGAAGATTCTTAACTTTGATGATTAAATTTGACTACATGATTTCAAACAGAGATGTTTTGACAATCAATTAAATTCAGGTAGCTACCTGGAGGGGAGTAACAGTCTACTCGCCAATACTGACTGTGCTTGTATACTTTTCTGTTTATTGCTTTTGATTATGTTAGTTAGAACAACGCTCCATCCACAGTCCATTAGAGGGGCCGCTCACTGACACCACATGTGGTTGATTTGTGTTAATTAAACAGCAGCCTACTTAATTTCAGAGAAAAAAACTGGTTTATTTCCCAAAATATATATATAAATTGTTTGTGAAACATACACAAAACGGAATAATTCGAAATTCAAAACAAATTGTTTTGAAAAAAATTGGATTACACCAAAGAATTGAACATAAAAAAGGTAAACCTTTTTGCTCAGAAATACATTTTGTTTGATTTATCTGCTTTCATTTTTCGCACTACAGTACATAGGAAAATACCTACTCCTCAGTTGATATAACACCTAGAATGCTGATTTTTATTAGATGTTTTCGTTTTGAAGTTATACGAAGTTGAAATTTCACTGTTTTGACTTATTTTTTGGCTTTTTTTTTACTTTATCGCATTATTGCAAGAAAACTAAGACAATCAAGAAAAAAGTGAATTTTGGGGTTCATATGATGTACTATATAAGTTGATGGAAATTTGAACAGTTTACGAAAATGGTGTGAAAGAAGTAGCAATTTGAAAAAGAGGTAGCAAACATTTACAGTTTATGAAATATATTTTTTTCGGTAAGTCTCAGAAATAAAATAATTTCCTTGTTATTGTTCTATAGACAAAGACAATTAGGAATATATATACATGTGTTGCAAAATTCGCAGTAGTTTAGAAGCAAAACGGCGAAATTTGAAATGTAAAAATATTTGTTTGAGGGTTAGGGTATCCTTAAACATCAATCAGACACACACAGATATACATTCTTGTTAACCTCAACAAGATAAAAACATCAACTCATTCGGTCTCGTGTAAATGCATCTATCATCATAGACCATATCACGGAGGTGATTAACGATCTTTGATACTAAGCTTTTTGTGGCAAGTACACAGATTCCATCGCCACATTACATTACCAAAGTGATATTAATGGAACAAAAATAGTTTCAATGATTATTAGATCCTGAAAGTTTAGCGATAAGATTACAAGAACACATTCTTTCAGCGGTTATTTAATACACAAAGCTTGCTATGGGAAAGATGATGCATTGTCAAAGGTTAGAAGAAAAGGATGCTGAAATGATACATAAAAAATCGGACCGATTGCGTTTTCTTTCCCCTCGCGTATCCACCATTAATTCACTCACAAATATATAGTTAACTTTGTAATATTGTCTACAAATTAGTTCTCCCAACAGAGCCATCGCTTAGCTGTAACCTTTTGGAATGTCCAGACCATTTCAGAGTAGTTACGAAAACAGGTCTTTTGAGTTATGTTCAAAGTTAGGTGGTTCTTTTATGTATTTGGTTTTATGTTTGTGGCTTTAGGTTCATGGATTTATGCTTGCCGTTTTTGTGCATGTCTTTCGAAATAACGTGGTTCAAATAAGATTTCAGGACAGACGCACGGACGGACGCAAACACGGAGAGGACGGATGCATGGACGTACACCATTTTACTCTCGTCCAACGCTTTTGTTATGGCAGTAGATAACAAGTGAAATAATTTCTAAACATAATATATATCTTGTCAAAAAATAAAACAAATAACAATCTGGCTGCCATTGTTTATGCTAATTAAAAGTGCCTAAACCTCAAATTCGGCTTGGGAACCGGGTTAATCGAATTCAGAAATTGAGGTTCCTAACCTTCACTTTTCTCAGAGATTCGTCTAGCCTCGGGATGTAAAGCAATACATTTTAGTGGAGTAAGTTATGTATATTTGCATTTCGTTGGTGCTAAATATGCTTTTTTATTGTCATTTGCTGGAGTAGACATCCAATAATCAGAAAACTATTGGTAACATTTTTTTCCATCAACCGTATGGCCACCATCTTGGATTTCAAAATGGCCGCCATTTCAAAATGGCCGCCATTTCAAAAGGGTTTTGGCATTTTACTCAAGTTCGAAACAATATTTAAAGTCAAACTGGATGCCAATAGCTTCAATTTACGATACCAAAGCATTTCCAAAGGCATGGTATAGATTTGTTAGCATCTCACGTGGTGGATGCAGCCATCTTTAATTTCAAAATAGCTGCCTTTCAGACCAATATGGATGCCGCTTCAAATTTGCTTAATGTATTGCTGGACCACTTGGTCGATTTTAAGTAAAATGTTTTCTTAAAGCTTATTATGACAATGAATATCTATCAGAAGCAAATATGTATATGTATTTCTGAAAAACGTAAATCCCCAGGATTATAAATATGTACATATTTTGAAGATCGAATTAATATTTCTTAATTTATTACAAATTTATTACACCTCAACACAGAAGAATGCACACATTTTTTTTCGAGGTCTATTTATGCAATACTAACCAAATAAATCTAAATCTTTTAAATAGAATATAACTAAAAAAACAATGCTTCATTTTTTCCAAGTTTGGCTTCGAACAATTTCAGTAGAACCTTTTTTTAGTAAACCTTAAAAAAACGCAAACAAATCTTTCAGAGCATATTTAAAAATGTAGGACAAACTTCATCTGTTTACAATGCAACACATTTGATGTTTCTACGATGAGCGGTTTTCGAGAAACATCCTTTTATCATTTTATCATTTTTATTGTACCAAAGAGGTCCAATGCTACTGTGTAAAAGACATCGGACGACATCCATAACATGTTTATAAATTCTACCGTGCAATGTCAAAGCCTAGCAACTCCTCTTTTGCAAAAAAAATAAATATGTTATAATAAATGCTACCCACATGCCTCACTAAATAACATCACTTTTCAAAAATTTACATTGAGATTAAAGAGGACAGGACCTAGTATGTAAACAAAAACAAATTAACTCAATTTTATAACAAAACAGACGTACTATACGGCTTTGCCATTGCAGAGTAAAATTGGTCCGTAAAAGTCTACATGTATATGCCCGTATAGAGAATAACACTCTCTTAGCCACATATTACCATAATACAAAGCTTTCATTTGTTTAGTTTAAGTGTCATCACTGTCATCTGATATGGCGCTTGGATCGGTCTTACAACAGGTCTCACCTGTTTCTTATTTGCTTTTTGATGGTGTGTTCATGATTGTCTTCAACACTAGCTGGAACTACAGTTACACTTTAAGAGGCCTATATTCTGCCCCAGGTGCAATGGCGTCGGCAGTAAAGACACTGAGACAAGAGCCTGCCGCCATCCTTGCTTCAGTCTCACTTGCAAGAGCTTGGTATTTTGGGATCAAGAGGATCGTCTTGAGCCCAAAGATCTGCCCTGTAGATATGCTGAAGCCAGACTCCTGATGTAGGTGGCAACATATTGGCACTTTGTTTTGGCAAAAGCTTTCAGAAGACCTTCCATCTATAAAGTGCATCAGGACCCCGAGCAGATATAACCTTAGTGCGGACAAGCAAGCAACACAATTATTCACATCCTGAAATCACATTTGGTGATGATTTTTCTGCTGTTTCATCTCTGACCAGGTCAGCAAGAGCTGGAATGACATGATTTGGAGCTTCAATAAGAACCCTTTAGGCACTCGCTCTTGTCAACGTCACAGTGGTTTTTTTAACCGCAGGAAAGTTCAACTTTAATCCATATATGACAAATTAGGCGGCAAAGGAGCCACAGCATTGCCTGGATTACATTCGATAACTAGAGCAGACACGACATGATAAATTGGTGTCTTTGGTAAAACGAGTGCCCTTAAGGCCCTCATTTTAGCTCTTGCTGACCTGGGCAAAGTAAACACCACCAGCAAATGTGATTTCAGGCTGTGTAAAATTTTGTTGTTTGCTTGTCAGCAATTAGACTATATCTATTTTATGGATTCTGCTACACTTACTTGAAAGAAATTCCGAAAGCTTTCACAAAACCAAAGCGCCAATATATTACCACCAGGAGCTGTCAGACTCTTGCCTATACATACTACAGAAGCCGCTGCACCTGAGGAAGTGGTAGAACTCTTAACGTGTAACTGTGGTACCAACTATTGGTCAAGACAATCTTGCTCGCTCAGGAAGAACAATTTACGACGCACAGAGAGTTACAAATGTGAGGAATATGAGAATTGTTGTAACACTCCTCCAAGCGCCATACAAGACGAAAGTGATGACGCTTAAGCTATGGAAATGAAAGCTTTGTATTATGGTAATATGTGGTTACGAGGATGTTATTCGTTATAAGGGCATTTGTAGACTTTTACGGACCAATTTATAAACGTGTTATGAATGTTGTCCAATGCTCTTTACACAGTTGTATTGGATCTTCTTGGTACAACTTAACATTGGAATAAAATGACACTCAAATGCAATTTGTATGTCTTTTACATCTAATATTGTTAAATTGTAGAAATTAGACCGTTAAGATGGCTTTAATTCATTGAGATATATAAGCAAATCAATCAAATTTTTAAAATTCCTCGGCATGTGGGTATTGCCATACAAAAGGATTTCATACCCCAACCATACATGTATCCCAAATTGTATTCATATTGGCCTAGGAATGGAAGCTGTTTTAAATGAAAGAAAGTTGACATACAGTGAGATGTTCTTAAATCTATACCAAGCATTCGGAACTGCTTTGGTATGATAAATTAAAGCGTTTGCCATCAAGTTCGGCTTCATATGTTGTTCAGAACTTGAGTTAAAAGGCAAAACTCTTTTGAAATAGTAGCCATTTAGAAATCCAACATGGCGGCCATATGGTATATGGAAAAAATATTGCCAATACTTTTCTGATTTCGGAATATCTATGCTAGCCAATGACATAAAAAAAAAATTTCTTTAGCAAAAAAAAATCCACAAGGTCAAAATGCTACATAAGTGCCTGCGGTATTTACCAGAAACCGAAATGGTGCATTGATAAGTCGAATGTCGGAGGGTGGTAATAACACAAACTATTTTACCAACGTACCTTACGTTCCCCTACAACCTTGAAGAGAACCATCTGTGCCATTTGTTGGAATTGAAGGGCCGCTGTGGCTTCTTGAGTCCAAATCGTCATCAGTTCTTCAATAGATTTTCCTGAAACCCCAATGTTCTAATGAAGTAATGATCAGGATATTCAAATCCGGTATTATGACACTGGATAGCAGTCGAAACTTCCATCCCTTCTGTTCGCTTTTAGATTAAATTTCGCTTTTGTGTTATCTTGAGTCGGAATTAGAGTTACGGTTAGTTTATAGCATTGATTTCATTATATTCTATTAAGTCTGACATCTGGCTGGCCTATACCCTTGCTTGTGCGTGGTTCTGACAAGCACTCATGATTTGAAATAAGACATTCAACATGTTTTTGCAGGGTACATTGTGTAGATTGGTGAGTAAGAATTTTGGTAATCTATGGCTTTTAATACCTGGCTTATCACGTTTGAACAGTAAGAAGTGAACTATAATAGAGGGCTTTAACCCGGGCCAATAAGTGTTGAAAAGTAACCAGAAAAACTTTAATCTAGGACATACCCAGGTATTATCAATGTTGAATTATATTCCGAAAAAGTCTAATGTAGTACATTTCCCAGTAATCAATGCCAAGCTGTAACCAGAAAAACGTTGATCTAGGACTTACCCGGATAAGAAGTGTTGAATTGCAACAAGAATAACTATTATCTAAGACTTATTCGG
This sequence comes from Tonicella lineata, assembly GCA_034781015.1. Lineage (NCBI taxonomy): Eukaryota > Metazoa > Mollusca > Polyplacophora > Chitonida > Mopaliidae > Tonicella > Tonicella lineata. The sequence goes on along the minus strand of JAVFBY010169110.1, from coordinate 3,986 downwards.
GTAATTAATGTTTAACTTTGTTCTAGGGTTTACCCGGGTATCAATTTTGAATTGTAACTTGAATAACTTTAAGCTAGGACTTACCTGGGTAATTTATGTTGAATTCTAACCAGAAGAACGGACCATTCTTCACCTTAACCTGATCTCCAACTGGTTTCTCCACTTTAAGAAATTTAGCAACGGCACTCTGGCTCAATAAAGGGCTACAGTAATTTATTTCTACGTCTGCGTTTTCTTGAAGTTCTTTAACAAAGTCATCCACCATATTTCCATCGCAAGCAGAGATGACTAAAAACATGTCATTAAACTGCATTTAAAAACCATATATATTTACATCAGGATTGCCATTTAGAATATTAGTATTCTTTAACATAAACTGTGTCTATTTTTGCCCATTGTCACTAGGCTATTTGTAAATACACTTTTTATGATATAAACATTAACACATGCAATCTGATTAAAAGGATATCTATTTAAGCTCTCCGGTATTGTATTGTCGCAATGCAGATCCGAAGACATGCTGCAGCAAACAGTGTTCAATGACGTCAAATATTGTGGGGTTCAAGAAAGGTCGCCGTTTAAATTGTCCAATTGAAAACCAGATAGCAGGAAGCTGTGGTAAACATAGATGCTTTTAAGCTAGGGTAGTCCCAGGGGAATCCCCGGCTAACATACCTTGAATTGGTAAGCGGCCCGTTGATTGGTCGACATCGACATCATTTGGGTAAGGAGGGGAGGGGGGCGTCTTCAGATCTACATCGCGATAATTTAACACCGTGGAGCTAATGTAGATATGATTTTAATAAGATTGAATGTAGGCCTACGTGTTTTACTAAATGTCCTTCACAAAAGCGATCAGATTTTAAAAATGTTTGTAGCTTCTTACTTGATGGCAACAGTTTTCAATAATGAGGTGGAAATTGATCTGGGTTTAGCAGCTACATTCCTCAACAATATTGAATGGATAGTATTCGTATGCAAGGAGAACACTAAGTATACTACATTTTGTTTCGAAGGCGACTTTCCGATGAACGATAAATGTCAAGGGTAAAGGGTAAAATTATTTCCGCCCATTGTATCTCCTCCTAGAGTTTTCTCTAAGAGCCATTTAACGTCAAATTCTGTTAAACTCATTGCCATTCAGAAAATACAGCAACAAGATGTTGAATTTTTTTCTTCTCTTGGAAATAACACTTTGAAGTTACATCCATAGATTAACAGGGTGGAAATTCATGTGGACTCCGATCAAATGAAATGCTACTCTGCATAATAAGATATTTAGTACTGCAATATTTATCTAGGAGACTTACACTTCAAATGTTAACGACGAATTACTGATTTTGTTTGGCTTCCACCAAATGTTTACCCGCTATATATTGTGTTTGTGTTTCACTATATCTCCATTTGGCTCTACACCATGTATGTTTACTCCGCTATACATTGTGTTTCACTATATCTCCATTTGGCTCTACACCATGTATGTTTACCCCGCTATACATTGTGTTTCACTATATCTCCATTTGGTTCTACACCATGCCCTCATATCAAAATACATTTGAGATGCCGTCTAGTTTTTAATACCCTTAGAAACAATCCGTCGTTAATAGGTTCGAGTTGATATATATGGAGATATGACGCCTTGCTCCATTTGTATTGAATTTGTAGATAAATGCAGAAGTCACCAAGTGCCGCAAATTATATTAACAAAGTCCGGGACAAAAGTTCAAATGATGTCTATTGTTGTGATGGCACTTAGGAAAATAGTTGTGAAATATTAATTTTCGCAAAAATAATATTGCTATCTCTAAATAAACGAATTTTATCCGACTTTTATTCCATAAGCTGCAATATCGTACATAAACAAGAAGGAGTGCTCTTCAGAGACCTGCGGCGACTATTAGTTATACTGCTATCTCTTAACATTAACATTGTCACCACTGTCATCACCCCGATCATAACGCGAAGCTCTCCTAAACCTGCTTAGGTTCGCCGCAGGTAAAAAGGCAACTTAATCTGAGGTTATCAGGGTATCAGAAACCTCCCTCAAACCACCGGCCTACAAACAAGCGGAGCGACGAACATTCATCAAGTTGCTATAGTCTCGCACTTGCGTCGTATCTCATGTAATATTTGTTCTCTGTGTTTTTACGTAAGAAAGCAAAACATACTCACCAATCAGAAGGTTGTTTTCGCCGACCACCTGTAGGAAAAGATAAAATTATTTCATAATGACATCTTACAGTCCAAAATACAAATAACATGCACAGATAACATTTAAACTAGTTTTATACGAACCGTATTTGTAGGAAAAGGGTAGTTTACAACCGTTGATGTTGGCCTTGGGTTGTTCAAATGGGTTGATCAAAATTAGTATGTATTATATATGAATATATATATACATGTATATAAGGGTACACCGGGGACAGTTGTAGCAAGGGGCAAATGTAACAAATGAGTTCATCTCTAGTAGAAACGTTCCACAAACTTAAGGTATGCACAGAGCATGTGCAAATAGGAAAGTAAATTTTTTGGTTTGTTTTATGCAAGGGTAATTTCTGGAGATACCAGGTTGAACTTTATAAAAACAATATGTTTTTAGGCATGTATGTAGATGAAAGTTTTAATTCTAGAAACGTGTGAAAATACTGTTAGCCTTCGACAAAGATGGCTGACTGGTCGGGGCAAATGTAACATAATACACATAAATGCTAAATGCACACTCATTGGCTGCTGCACTAATAAATAGTAACGTTGAATGGAAATGCGCTGCTGCACCAACACATATAAACGTTGAATGGCAATTTGATCGTTGCTGCACTAATACATAAAAAAACAACTAATGGTCATTTAATCGTTGCTGCACTAATATATAAAAACGTTGAATTGTCATTTAATCATTGCTGCTCTAATACATAAAAACGTTGAATTGTCATTTAATCGTTGCTGCTCTAATACATAAAAACGTTGAATGGTCATTTAGTCGCTGGCGCACTTTACATAAAAACATTGAATGGGCATTTATTCGTTGCAGCACTAATACACAATATCATTGAATGGTTATTCAGTAGACTAAGAACTCCCTGGACCATTGGTGTTACGACCTTACTGCGGTATCATTTTCGTGACAATACGTGGGTCTTTGAGGCATGTTTTATCAATATATGCCTCAAAGCCTTGACATGTGTGTTTTTTGCATAAACATACCATAACTCCGTAGACCATGGGTAAATTGAAAGTTCACAGTTTTGTTATGGTTTTCGTAATACTATCAGGTATACAGGCCTACTGCCAAATTTTTTAATCATTACATTATTGACGGAGAAAAAGTCCATTTGGTTAGTTTAAGTCACTAGCAAGTACAACAACAGCAACAAAAGTAATAACAAGAGAGTGAGTAAGATTTAGACCACGTTCACCACATAGAAAAGTACAAATACAAAAAGTGAAATTATTCAAATCGTATTAAGTTTTTAAGTAAAATGTTTACTCAATATGTTTCAAACAGATCACTACGCTTATCATTGCCATTTTTATTGAATGTTCTATGAAGCCGTACAGAGCTATATAAACGTTCTTTTACCGTGAGTTTAATGTTGACTGATTGACTGATTGTAAGGACCTGCCGGAACATGTACACAAATATGGCTTCTGTTAAACGTGAATGTAAAACACTGTTTTATTACCTTTTCAAAACTTTTATCCAGATTTTATATTCAATACTAGTCATTCATACTATTGTATATTTTATGTATTGTATATATTCATTCGCCCTTGTTACTTTTATTGTTATATGCCCTCGACCTTCATGGAAATAGGTGTATGCCTATGAAGCCATCGATTCTTTTAAGGTCTTGCTGGACCCCTAGGACGATTTTGGGCAAAATGTTTTTTCAAAGCTCATTATGACAATGAATATCAATCAGAAGCATATATATCTATATATTTTTGAAAAGCTTAGATTCTCAGGAAAATAATTATGTACATGT
>JAVFBY010168999.1:0-11346 GCA_034781015.1 Tonicella lineata | reverse complement strand
GGCTTGACTTCCAATGCTGCGGGTTAAGACGAGCTGGATTCCTCGACCCATTGGACTGGCGCGCTGTCACATATAGGTGAAATACCCCTGAGCACGGCGTTTAATCAAACAAACAATATAAAAATATACTTAACTATTGCAAACGATATCTGGTTTGGCACTGGAACGACTTTACAGATAACTGATGAAGCTGTCCAACATATTTTTCATATAAGACTAAAATAAGCTAAATATTTTACTATCAACAATTCAAATTTCAACAAATTGGCCGCCCGTCGGATCACTTGCGATGCTTTACGAATATTTACGAATGAGTAACGAATAGCTACGAATAATTACGCAACAGTTGCGACAGTCACCTAACTTTTTTGCAAAAATGTTACGAATATTTACGATACAGCTACGAATTTTTACGAATTACTTGCAAATATGTGCATTGCGAAATTTTTAACAATTTTGAAAATTTGCACGCTTGATTGCGATTTTGCGAATCAGTTACGAGTCAACGCAAATTGTCGCAATTGCATTTATACGAACCATTTGCGAAGCTCTTGTGACCATTTACGAACTCGATTCGCCTCCTTTCGCTACGGTTCGTTAAAATCGTCGCGCAAGTGGGAAAGGGGCCTAAATTTCGTAATGGACCGGTAATTTAACATATTCGCAAGTAATTCGTAATTGAATCGTAAATATTCGTAACATTTTCAAAAAACAAATATGCCGCTGCTGCAACTGCATGTTGCGTAATTATTCTTAACTCATTCGTAAAGCTTCGCAAGTGATTCGTAAAAAAAACCACCTAATTACCACCAAAAGCATTAAAAGACGGGCGACCGGCGGCGATTACTAATTCGTCGCGGGATAAATCCTTATTCGCCTAGTGGGAAAGGGGCTTGACTTCCAATGCTGCGGGTTAAGACGAGCTGGATTCCTCGACCCATTGGACTGGCGCGCTGTCACATATAGGAGAAATACCCCTGAGCACGGCGTTGAACCCCAATCAAACAAACAATATATAAATATACATAACTATTGAAAACGATATCTGGTTTGGCACTGGAACGACTTTACAGATAACTGATGAAGCTGTCCAACATATTTTTCATATAAGGCTAAAATAAGCTAAATATTTTACTATCAACAATTCAACTTAACATTGTTGTACAGCATGGCCAGATTTTTAAAAACTTGATTTGTGCTACTAGACCCAAACTGGACCCAAATCATTAAACAGCTGCACTTAACAATCGTAACAGATATCCTCATGTCAGGAGGGAACACAAAGCAAACTACTTGAATATTTATCTCTCCCATCAAAATGCTTGGCTGCATAGGCCCTACATTATATATATATATATATATTTTTTAATAAATGCAGAGAAAGAAAATATAAACTGGACAAATGGACAGTCTAAACAGATTAGAATGATGATGTCACTACCAGGAAGTAGGGACGATTCTGCAAAAACTGTTGAATGCTATAGAACGATGCATGGGTGAAAGGATTCACGCGTGGCATAAAATTGAACACATCTTGCACATTTCTCATTTTATTTAAATTGTGTAGCACCCCGTTTGACAGTTTGACAAGGTATAAGTCGTAAATTTTGCGATTGAGGCAAATAACAAGTCCGAGAAAAAGTGACAAGCAGATGCCATTTGAGATTTGACTGTTTGAAACCAGTAACCATGCAGAAGGGTGAATGGAGGAACAAACGCACGAATGAGTCGAGGAATAACCGCAAACGCATCCCGACGAATCGATGCTACATCATCGCATATCTGCTCTTTTTTTTAAAGCTAGCACCTGCTTTGATGACAAAAGGAGCCAACGTGCTTGCATCAATTTTACGGTGTAGAAAGTGTGAGGTTGAAATCCACGTGAAATCATTTAGTCATGCCTGGATTCGTGTGACCCACCATCCCGCTAGACTTGGGAACTCCAAAACGTGCAGAGTATAGATTCGACGGACCGTGTCGGCCTGCCATGGTGCAGGAACAAACCGTCCTAGCTGGATACTATAGTTGGTCAATGCTGGCCTATGTTGTTGCAAGGACTCGACTTTCTGTGGTACAGACCTGTACACGGCTTATTTGTTATCTTCAACTATAGCAACAACCTTAACAACGGTTGTTAAATAAACCAAAATATTGAGCCACCTAGCATCCATGAGTATTCTGATTGGTGTCGTAATTTATGCAGCAACATAGTGTTTGCGTTTTGTTGGCTGGTCGCATCATTAGGCATACAAACTGTATTCGTATTGTTTTTCCTCTGTCGATCGGTGGATTTATCTAATAAGAATAATCTGTATTTATACACGAAACCAATATAGGACGAAATACTTCTTTTCATATCTAGGAATAAAAAGATTTAAAAAAATAATTTAGCAATGTTACGTATAAAGCCTTTACATATTAAAATAAGTTTTAAGCGATTAAAATATGTGAATAAAACAATTATTCAACAACAACTTATATACAACTGTCAATTTTCATGAATTTTTATGGATATAGGGTAAAACAATGGGTATATAAGATAGGGGCTGTATATGGCCTATGCCTAAAATAATTTTGATATATATCTTAGAAGACAATTTTACATGCCTCCACCAGGGATCGAATCCGTGATCTTTGGCTATACACATATTCGTATCACAGAATCAATTTGGCTGTACCCTTTTTAAAAAATATAGTCATTAATATAATTGCCTGAGGCAGCACACAATACGAGGGTGTATCGGATTCATCACAGGCGGGGTGATCACAAATTAGCAGTGCCTAACTTTGATCAAGTGTCTCTCAATTCCCAGCAAGCGATCTTCACCAAAACTTTTATTCAAAGCACCATTGAAACCACTTACTACAGCTTGAAACCAAAGTGCGTACCTTCATGAATTAAACACAAAATTTGTCAGGATGCAGGCCTCTACAAAAACAGTATCAATTAATTCAGACACACTTATGATCAAGTGCAACTCAATTTTCAACCTTAATCACCAAACGCTTCTTAAGCACCATAGACACTACAGGTATGGCTTGACGAAATCTATACCGTCTATATTAAACATTTCAACGCTGAACAGTCGGGCTTACAGAAGATCGCAATTAATTAAGACATGGTCGCATGTGCGCAAATCATTAAGAAATCCGTCCTTTTAATGCGGGTGAAAATCTGTACTATTTTTTCGACTACGAAGTTATCGTGTTTTAATTAGTTTAAATAGCGTGTTAAATACAATTCAAACAGATGGTCTAATGAAAACGCCTTACAATCTATAAACATGGTGTTTGTCATATCATGTGTTGACCGTATTCATACACAACCATATAATAAAGGCTACTGCTGCTTGTAACACACTGTAGAAAAAATCTTTAAAATTGTAAGGAATATTCTTAGAATAAAACACCAGCGGAACATCCCATAACTAAAATAAGGATTATTCCTAGAAAACATTTGGGGAATATTCCTTAAAGGCCCACTTACCGCTAAATGGGTTAAGAATATTTTCAAAGGAAAATCAGCGTGTTTCTTAATTTTTCCCAGACAGAAAACGTTATGAACTTTCAATTTTCCCCATAATCTGAAAGTTTTGATTTCCTATTTTTCTTTAAAATCAAAGTTTAAGTTTGTACTTTAAGACGTTCACTACAAAATACAGCAGGCAGTTATAGTATGTTTTGTTGTTGTAGCAGTCTATGGTAACTGGGTAAAGTGATATATATCTTTGGTTTCTTACAACGCTTAGCGACAAAATTATATTCCATTATATATTTTAGGTAACAGTGGGTCATTTAAGTGATACATTGTGTGCTTAAAATTCGTTTAGCTATTTTCACGTTTACCGGTTAGTGGGGCTTTAACTCAAACGATTTAAGGAATATTCCACAAAAAGACTGCAGGCCTATGCTGTCTCAATGTATAATTGTTAAGAATACGTCACAATTCCTTAACATAATGTAGAATATTCTATAAAATGGTCCTTAAGGAAAAATGCCCTGAACATCTAGGCCTATTCCATAAAATCTTTTCTAGGAATGTTCCTTGTGATGTTAAGGAATATTTTTTACAGTGTATATTGGCCGTTTTCTCGAGAAAAAAAGGTATTACGTAACTGAAGCTGGACAAATTCCAGGTAAACCCCTTTGACCCCTTTACATTTACTTCCTTTCAGAATATGGGTAAATATAATTTGCTAAAAAGAAAGTTAAATTAAATAAGTATATCTCCGAATTAAGTCATGGTAGTCTAATCAATATTTCGGTTTTAATTTAAAATCATTTTCAAAAACACAAAATCAGTACAGAAACTGTCCATATAGGCCTATAGTGGAAGCATGGGGTAATATTCAAATGGCCAAAAGAGAACAACAGTAGGAGAATACAGCATGCAAATACTGGCTATGCACGAATTTTTGATAAAAATCTTTTTGTTGTGTTCTAGAAAATAGATTTAAATTTAAACCGGTACACTGATTACTATAGCGACTTTATTCTGAGTTACTTACTAGTATTTGTTTTTATCCCTTAAACTTATGGGTGGCTTACATGGAATAAAGATAGTGTTCATAAGAAAAGCAAGAAACGTTCGTCGGCCTTTGAACCTGTCATGCCTTTGGGTGAAACATTATAATGCAGATTAATATCATTTGTATCGCATCAATCATTTGTTTACTGTATACACAGTATTTGTTGATAACACAGTAGCAAAAAGATTATAAATGTACATTTTATACACAGAACATAAAGATACTATTTTTAATTTTTTTTTCTCAACTCAACAAAACATTGTTTTTGGCTTCATGGGGACTATCACTCATAACAATCTAAAGAAACACAATTAACGAATAGAAACTCTGCGGAGCTGTCTATTGGGAGTAGCTATAGTGTATGCTCTGCCGAGCAAATACTGAATGTTAAAAAGCTCCGCGGAACTGATTCGTGAGGGTGACTTAATGCTCTTAGGGGCAAACACTGAGCACACAATTAAGAACCTCTGTGGAGCTGACTAGTGCGATTCTGGCTATGCTCTGCGGAACTAATACTGAATACAAAAAATATATCGGCGGAGCTGACTAGTGGAAAGTAGCTATATGCTCTGCAGAGCAAGATAACCAGAAAACTATATATAGCTCTGCTGAGCAAATAACTATCATATACATACTAATTTAAATCTACTTAAAAATATTGTGGGCAAAAAAAGCTCTGCGGAGCTGACTATAGTAGTGGAGAGTGACTATATGCTCTGCGGATCAAGCTAACTAGAAAACTATATATAGCTCTGCTGAGCAAATAACTACCATATGCATACTACTTTAAGACTACTTAAAAATACTGTGGGCAAAAATAGCTATGCGGAGCTGACTAGTGAAGAGTGGCTGTATGCTCTGCGGAGCAAGATAACCAGAAAACTATATATAGCTCTGCTGAGCAAATGACTATCATATATATACATTCTAATTTAAGCCTCCTTAAAAATACTGTGGACAAAAATAACTCCGCAGAGCTGACTAGTGAAGACAAGTCGGCAATCTTCGGCCATTCCCGTACCGGTAATAATAGATTCCGAAGACGAAGGAAGCCCGAATCAACCTCGGCAAGTTCCGACATGTAGTGAAGAGTGGATATATGATCTGCGGAGCAAGATAACCAGAAAAATATATATTGCTCTGCAAATTACTATCATATACATACCAGTATAAACCTAACTAAAATATAATAACATTAGGAGATACACAATCTATAAGATTAATTCATTTATTGGGGTCAGAAACACATCCCCCGAAGAATGTGGAATGCCAGAATGTGGAATGTTTTATGCTCTGCGGAGCAAATACTGAGTACATAAGCAGCTCTGCGGAACTGACTAGTGTGGGTCTGGCTATGCTCTGCGGAGCAAAGGCTGAGTACAAAAATAGTTCCGCGGAGCAAATACTGACTATAAAAGTAGCTCGGTGAAGCTGACTAGTGTGGTCTGACTTTTCTCTACTGAGCAAATACTTAGAACAAAAGCAGCTCTGCGGAGCCGTGAGTCTGACTATGCTCTGCGGAGCAAATACTGAGTACAGAAATAGCTCTGCGGAGCTGACTAGTGGAGAGTGCCTATACGCTCTGCGCAACAAATTAACTAGAAAGATATATATAGATATGCGGAGCAACTTTCCATCATAAACATACTAATATAAACCTACCTATAAATACTGAGTACAAAAATAGCTCTGCGGAGCTAACTAGTGGAGAGTGTCTATATATATGCTCTGCGGAGCCAATTAACCAGAAAGATATATATAGCTCTGCGGAGCAACATACTAATACAAACCTACCTACAACTACTGTAATGCCATGAGGATAGTCCCATAAAAAAGGTAAATACAAAAAACAAGCAAATAGTAATCACACAAACGGTCGCTAAACTAAGCCTATACAGAGTTTGGCGCGAAATTAAGGCAAACTTTCTTACCTTTGATGCTTGAGAAAAATATGTATAACTTATGTGATTCTGTGATATCTCCAATAAAGGTATATATACCTTTATCTTCTATATATGTTTATATATCATTCAATTCCATTTGGAGGCTGTGGATGCGCCTATTTATAACAAAGTTCCCACTCTGCGTCCAAAAGTTTTATAGATGGATCTTGAGCGGCTACAAAATGCAACTGATTGTTACAGAAATTCATTGAAATTTTAATTTTTAGTTTGATCTTGTGAATGCTTATCTTTCAATTAGCCTACAGAATTAACGAAACCTTCTTACACCTTTGATGCTTGAGTAAAATATGCATAACTATGTGATTTTGTATATCTCCAAAATACATAATTTTTGGAGGCCACTGTAACCGCACTGTTTAAATACAAATGTTTACAATAATTCACATAGTTTTATATATCAATACTAACTTTATCAAGTAACATTTTGCCATTGTTATGTCCATGCTATTAAGTTATTAGTGAAATAAGTACATATATGGTACAACCAAACAAGAAAGGTTTCAGTATAAAGTTTCAAGTCAAACTAGCTTTGTAAAATCCGCCTACGGCCATGGAGAGAAAAAGACCCGGTTGAATTAAGAAGTTAAACTTCTAACTCTTTTTATTCTCAAAATAAATATGAAGTGTAGTATTCAAGCGATAATATCGGTTAATAAACTCTGTTCGCTGAGCGTGGCTGGTCAATAAACTCCGCTTATACCCCGGGGGGCTGGGCGTTCTCTCAAAGCTATTTTAAAGCCCTCAAGTGTGCCGTCACTGCCGTATGACATAATAAGTAGGTCTTTAATAGCGCTTAGGAATTATCTGAAATCTGATAACATTGAATAGCGTGACGTCTTCGTCTATTGTAACTTTATTGCGTAAGGGGACAATATTTTTTTACAAGGGATACTAAAGGTGTAACCGAAACACATCTGTCATTGGACTTAAATAACCAACATGAAATAAAATAAAAACATATATGCAAAGTAACGTTAAAACTTGGGTGCAATCATTTAAATGATAAAAATAAGCTTTAAAGATATCATTGTTTTATGTTGTCCAATTTTAATTGTTGCCCTCTCGTTGACATTTCCGTTACTCGACTTCATCCTGAAAAGATTGATACAATCCAGGAAGTTCAACGCACTTTACGTTTTGTTTTTAATGATCACAGGTGTTAATAATGAGAATTATTGAAAAAGTCTCAATTGCCCACATTAAATTTAAGAAAAAGAGACTCTTAGGGACTGAAGCTTATAAATCTGTTCAGAAATTGGTGGATATTAAAGTTAATAAATGTCTTAAAACCGAAACCATCAGATTAAGAACGTCATTTTTGAAAATACATGGTATATAGGCCTATATATCTATGTCTTATCCTTGGCTAAAACTTCTAACTACTGGTTAAATTCTGTATCATATATACTCCTTTATAAAACAATATGTGAAAAATCAAACAATTTTAGAACATATATGCGATAATTTTTGTACCAAAAAAACCCCAAAACAATTTGAAAATGGAATGGTTGTGAATGCACGTGTTCATAATGCTCTCCCATGAAGCTTTACAGGTAAATATTTAATCTGTAGTTATTTAAGTTTTATCAAATTTTAAATAAATTATTGTATTTATATGATAAGTCGTTAGTTGTATACATCGATGCAAAAACCTCTGGGCTATAGTGTTTATATTTTTACATGAAATGTCGACGTTAAATCAAATTGATTATATTGATTGATTGATTGATACTTTATTCACCAAATGATTTACAATATAGAATAATAATAGGACATTTGTTTGGCGGGAATAAAGTCCCAAAGGGACTTGTTCTATCCCAATATGATACACAATACTGCCGCGAAGCTTGATATATTATATTTGGTTCATTATTATTAATTAAAAAGATTTAATTTATTGACAATGCAAAACATATATACAGGGCGAAAAGAGATTGATATATATATATATGTAATATGAAAATAAACTATACAGAGAGCAGGAGTTTTTTAAGGGATGATTTGAATAATGATGTTGATGTTATTTCTTTAATTGTGGATAAGAGTTTGTTCCACTCACGATGTTCTGTCCTATTATGTTAAATAGGCTGTACCTCAGAATTTAGGCCAAACATCATTTGAAACGAATTGAAACCGGGTTTTCTATATTTTTCTAGTACGACCCAAAGTATATCCTTTCAGAAAATATCACCGCTGCGAATGTGCGATGTACCGTATTGAAATAATAATAAAGTTTGTAAAATCTATAATGCGACATGCATTACGATGTATAATGTATGCACGAATGTTTATGAGGCCGGCCTTATACGGAGGCGATTTCGTTACTCGGATTCCTCCGTCTATAGATCAAAGAGAAGGCCGTGTGAAAATCCACTATACATGGAAGGCCATCTGTCTGCTGTGACTATGGAAAGGTGGCTCTTTTGGGGGGAATTTTCACGAGGAATGCTTCCGCGAAAAATCCTTTGTGCATATCGAAGAAAGGCTTTTTTTTTTTTACCTTTTTCTTTCACAATTATAGTGTGAATCAGTGTTGTGAGAAGGAAAGTGTTGAATTTTTTAGAAACTATGATTAATCTTATGCCAAACATCTGAGGTATATTGTATATTGCAAATTCTGCACCAGACGAATTTAAATTATTTCGTTTTAAGTAAGTGCGAGAAGTAAGGCTTATAGATAATGACCAATGCAATAACACGATTATGCAATTCCGTAAGCGATGTGCAACACTGGACGATAGGCCTATTATTCCTAAGTCAATTGGAAGATAATAAAATTGCAATTGAAGCTAAAGGCGCAATTAGATACCATTAAGTGTTACGTAATCCAGGATTAAAGATATATATCTTGGAATAAAATCAAATAGTGTAAGGTTCGGGGTTCTAAATGCAAAGAGCATTGCCTTTGAACAGATGGGGGTGAACTGGACCAACTAGTTTTGGGGATGACTGAATATATTGAAAGCTGACTAAGGCAATTATAATGCAATCAACTGCACGTGTATACTGCAAATACTATAAGATGTGATTTTGAAATAGTTATGCTCCTTCAAAATTTGTATTCTGCAATATTTTTGTACTTAACCGATATTACCTATATGTATTAAAAGGCATGTAATTTGTTAATAAGTCAAACACCGTTTTCCCTTTTATTGCCTCATCCTTTCTATTCCATCTGGAACCTGTAAATTTAATAACAATCTTATTTGTTGTCATTTAATATTGTTTTATTCTATACTATAAAAGTAACGTGCATATATTGTCAAATGAGAAGCACAAAACCCAAAAGCTAATTTTATAATTAAATATAATTATATCACCATAGTTTTAAGTTCCTCGTGTTTTTACTTCACCTCTTACGCCTAATACATTCAGTCAATCAGTGTCTTTATATATATGTAGTTTGTGTATATAAAGAAATAATGTGTTTGATTCTATTTGCTGAGATGTCTTTAATACTGTAAAAACAAAATATGGACACAACTATGACTTTCTCCCACCTGTTTCCTTGCTTTTAATGTAAAATAACTTGCGTAAGGTGCCCACACAACTTTTCTCTCACTTCCTTGTAATCTACAGAACCAAGTAAAAAGCACGTGCTAAGATAGCAAGTCCCAACATCACGTGGTGCTCTACCATGAAAACATATAAAAAGAAGCCAAGGCTGCAATTTACACAATTACTACTGATAAAAGATTATTGATGCTATTTAGCAGATATTATTTTATAATCTCAACGTGCTAAATATTGAATATAATTATTGCCTAATGCTCACAAGTTTCGACGTAGCCTACCCCTTTCTGCTTACACTCGAATATTGATACTAATTCTCAGATATTGTTTCATAATCATAAACTGCTAAATATTGAATATATTGCCTGATGTTCACACGAGTTTCGACGCACTCTTTTCTAAATAGCACATACAATTACTTATTAGATTAGATTTTTGGTTTTATTAAGCGGATATCATTTTATAATCTCAAACTGCTTATGCCATTATATTAAATTGATATTATTACGCTATTTTCTGAAAATCTCAGTGTGATGAATATCCAATATATTGCCCTTCTTCGACAGAACATGTTTCTCACAAAAATGTTTTCTAAATAGAGACAAATTTTGAGAATTATACATAATTATGAAGTGATATAAACATTTTATTTAGACAAAACATTTCCTATAATCTCAACCTGCTAAATATTTAATATATTCTCTTTTCTTAGGCAGAAGAAGTTTCTCTGTTGAAGGAGTTCTAAATAGAAATAGCTACAGCGAAGTAGGCCTATACAATAATATTGAAGTGATATTTGAACGCTATTTACCAGATACTTTTCTGAACATCTGAGATTGCTAAATATCCAATATATTGCCTTTTTCGCAACAAAAAGAACCCCATATCAATTTGCGGTTTCTAAATAGAAATATAATTTGCGATTTAGACGTGATATAAACATGCTAATTAGATAATACGTTTCGTATAATCTCAGCCTGCTAAATATCTATAATGTATTATCTTGTCTTGGACAGACGAAGTTTCTCTGCGGGAAGAATTCTAAATAGAAATACTTACAGCTAATTATACAATTATATTGAAGTATATCACTTGAAAAATATTGTATAATTAGCTGTAGGTAGGCCTATATATCTATTTAGAATTCCCTCAGCAGAGAAACTTCGTCTGTCCAAGAAAAGAGAATATATCGGATATTCAGCAGGCTGAGATTATATATAACGCATTGTCTAAATAGCATCTTTATATCATGCATTGTTAGCGGATATTATAAGTTACACCCTTTGGTTGGTTGGGTATACCGGTGGATATTTCCTCGAGAAGAATCATATTTTCACGAG
>JAVFBY010168888.1:0-11346 GCA_034781015.1 Tonicella lineata | reverse complement strand
GGAGCAACAAGATGGAAGAAATGCAGACGGCCTGCATTTGAACAGATTTCCGACGCGACTGAACATATTTTCGATGCAATGGAACATATTTTCGACGCGCTTAAAAAGATTTCCAACGCGTTGAAAATTAAAATGAGCGCGCTTGAAAATTTCCTAGACGGGCCAGAAAATGTGCGCAGTCGCGCCTAGTCGCGCCTATCAAATAGCGCTGGGACATATTTAGTCACAATTTAGTCGCGCTAAAAGCGCGCCAGATGTAAAGTTAGTTCTGCCCTGTACAGTATATGTAAATTACATGAAAAATGATTAGATTTCTGATCACTTCCTTTTTTTAACAGGAATTGATTTATATCATGTAGACCTGAGAGTGGTACATTTATGTGAATGATGATGCAAATATTCAAGCCTTAACTTTTAAACGAGAATCACCTTTGTTAGCACAGAGACTTCAATAATTATTATCTCTTCACAAAAGAAGAAATAGAACAAAATGATTGCATAAATTGCAAAGTTGTAACAAAACTCGTTTTATAATGATTCAACCTTTTTTACTCCACAAACATCAGTTTAAAAAAAAATGAGTCATCTGTGCTTTTGTTCTGACAGAACTGTGACTCGGGTTATAAAAGGGTGAATGTCTCAAGCCCGGGGTTTCTAGGGTTCTGTGAATCTTGTACATGTAATGGACATTCTAATGAGTGTGACCCTGATACAGCCGTCTGCTTGAACTGTCAACAAAATACTCAAGGTATATACGCTTTTTTAATATTTCTACATGTAGACAGGTTTTCATTTGGGCGTGTGGTTGGCAAGAAAATCCTGAGACCATGGTGCTTTCAGAGCTTAGTGGCATCAGGAAGCTGATTTACTGTGGTGTCCTTTTTTTTCGTAATGCATTGCCCTGTCTTTTCTGTTGCTTGTGCACGCCCTCATTTAGGTGAAATACCCATGAGCACGACATAAAACACCAACCAATCAATCAATCAATCAGTTTCTCTGGGTACCATTTGTTACACATTATGTCATTAATTAAAATAAACAAATAACAGGGACTTTTTGTACATGTATATGATCTCGGGTTCGATCCACAGTGGAGTCTTGTGACATTTATTTTTCTCTGCATTGATAAAAATACATATTCCATTGTGAGCACAAGGGTATACCTTAGACCAATATTCATAGAAACCCCGTCTTCTGGATAAAATCTAACTTTTAGGTGGTCCCAAAAATGTTTTAAAACCCTTAGAGGTCTGATTTTAAACAAGTAAATCTAGGACTAACTTTTTTTTTTACTTGGCCCACCGCTGTATACACTCTACCCGTCACTGCATTCATGCCTTTGGGTGGGTGGGGGTGTCATAAACTCACTCTTATTTACACCTATGGGGGTTGGAGGAGGGGAAGGTGAAGTCCACGAACTACTGCATTCTTCCATTCACACTTGGTACTCAATATCTAAAAAAACAATACTGATGTCTTTCTGCATTTCCTGTTTTTGCTCAAATAATGGCCACTGACTGACTTTTAAATGCAGGTTTTGAGGGGCTCAATTTATTTTTAGAATAACTTATGTCTTATCAAAAATTATATTGTTTAACATGGCATATTTGTACTGATATTTTGTTTTAGGTGATTCATGTGAGGTATGTTTAGCTGGTTTCTATGGTGATGCAACAGTTGCGGGTTGCACAGAATGTCCGTGCTTTTCTCCAAGAGTATCTGATCCGAGTTGTGACATCATCAACGGTACACTGACTTGTCTTAAATGTAACCAAGGATACACAGACCCACTTTGCAATAAGTAAGCCTTTTGTGTATATTAAAGCAGCTATCCCTCAGAATTTAGGCAAAAATTCGACTGAAAGAATTAAACCGGGTTTTCTATATTTTTCTAGTATGCCACAAAGTATATTAAGCTTTTAGAAAGTATCAACCTTGAGAATGTGCAAAATACTGTATTAAAAAAATACTAAAGCCTATACAATCTACATGTATAATGCTGGTCGCATTATAGATTTTACAGACTAAATTGTTATTTTAATACTGTAAAAAAAGAATTCTTATGGTTGATATTTTCTGAAAGCTTATACTTTGGGCTACACTAGACAAATATAGAAAACCCGGTTAAATTCTTTTAATTACGATAATTAAATGGTTAGTATAAATGTATGTCAATTACAGTGAAACATACTTCCCTGTAAGATCACTCCTGTGATCGTGCAGATCTTTTTATAAAAGGAAAAGCTAAAAAAAGATAACTGTTATAGACAGTTGGAGACTATAATAATAAATCTACATGACAAGTATATCTAATCTGTTCAAGTTGAACATTTTTATTACTTTTTCACTTGTATGTTTAAATTGATTGGTGTTAAATGTCAACTCAAGAGTATATGCTAGCCAGCTTTAGACCTTTCCTAAAAGTGATTTATCTCCCCTGTATATCAGGGTGGGATGCACTTCTGGTAAGTATTCACCTTTTTTTTCCGGGACCGAATACTTGCCGAAAGAATAAGCACATGCAGTACCTTCTTGTACAAAAGAGCTACAAATAAAGGACAGACAACTCACCTTTTAGGAAAGGTCTATATGACACCATGTCTGCCAAATGGGCTGTATGTGTTTAAACCATGTATTCCCAACTCTCTTACAATTGCCCATGTACATTGTACATACATTTGTTGATCTTTGAAATTATCAGATCAAAATGTCATAAATAGCTTCTTGTTAATTAATTGCCTGTATAGACCCTTTCGGTTTAAGCATTTATGCCAATGACGTTATGAGATCCTGGGTGGCAAGGAAATGACTCCATTGTTGCGTCCCAAAGTGATACAGAAAGCCTGGCTGCCGTCATGATTTACTGTCTGCATCATGGTGTAAAGCAACAATTAAGTCATTTCAGTGCCAGCCAGGATCAAACAACATTCATCAGCGTCAAGGCTTAAACCAAAAAGGTCTATTGGTTATTTAAGGACACTAGGCACAGTGCCAATTCATTCTTTTTATGTAGTAACAAAAACTTGAAGGGTAATAGAATAATTGTTATCATACTTACCCCTTAGAAATGGTGTCTGGATTGATTTTTTAAAAATAATGCATTAAAATGATGTCTCAAAATGAGTTTATTCCCGGGATTAAATACCCATTTGGGATTAACTACCCATTTGGGGTAGTTAAACGGGACTTGTACATTTATGAACCTCTGCCCCTTGGTCATATAATTAACCACTTTTGTTATAACATTTTGTTAAAAATACAGTGTAACCCTCCTACTTCAATGTGCAGTGGGAATATTCTTCCTCAGTATCGATGCGTGCCCCATACTTTGTCCACTTACTTTGTTTCACTAATGTACAAACATAATTTTGATATGAGTGACAAAATCAACTTGAAAATATGCAAAGTTACATGTAGGCTATACTTGTGGTGCTACCACCAAAAATCAAAGCTTTGAATTAAAAGAAAAATAGGATATCAAAACTTTCAGTTTATGGCAAAAACTTTTCTATCTTGAAAAAATACAGAAATTAGGAAGTCTTGCCTCTAAGCCTTCCTTTATAATTTAAGCAATTTAATTTACTAACCAGTATTATTTTGTTTTTATATATGTAAACATGCCCAGCAGCATGATCATTGGTTTTTAATTAATACCTTTGTCCATGGACACTTTATCTGTTAGAAATGGAAACTGTAAGTCTGATTGAATGCCAGTGTAATGGATATGTGTGACTTTGAGTGTAACAGGTTTTTCATGAATAGCTTGTTATGAAGTCTGCCCGCAGTTTTAGAAATACATACAATTGAAGTTGACTTGTAAGTGTTTTCCTGTCATGAGAGATGTTTTTCAGCGCAAGGAAAAGTTTTCTAATTTGCCAGCTGATTTTTTATTGATCAACATGGTGTTAAGTAATAAAAGCAGGTAAACAGCGCCTACATCCTGTTTTCCTGACAGTAACACTTTTTACTGCTATTTTATTACTTTTCTTAAAAGAGGCTATACCTCAGAATTTAGGCCAAAACTAGTTTGAAAATTTGTTGTGATAGGATTGTGATTGATTTATCATTTAATGTTAATGCTCCGTTATACGAATGCGGTTCGGACCGTCAAAAGCCGACTCTGTGGATACACTACAGAGAGAATGTGAGAACTCAAACATATGGACAACTCATCAAATGCCTCTAAGTCTGGGTCTCTGACATTATTTAGATCAGTGGCTCGTCTTGAGGGAGAATATTCATAAGGAAGGCTTCCTCGAAAAGTCGAAAAAAATCATCAAAACACCACATTTTTTTCGTTTTTCTTTCACAACTAGAGTGAATGAAAAGTGACTTTTCGCGAACTATGATAAAGCTTCATACCAAAATTCTGAGGTATAGACTCTTTAAGCTTTATATTCGATCACTGCAATAGATTTTATTTCTAAAGACAATTTAAAGTTTATACAATTTTGAAAGAAATATTTTCACATTTTGAATAAAAATAACATATCACATTATGTCCTAATTATAACAGACAACAGCTTTTAGTGTACGTACATTATGTTTTAACATCTCATACATGTACATAGATCTACTTAGACAATTGAACTTGTCTACTTTAGCATGCAAGCGAGCTGCATAGACAAGCATAACAGTCTATCAAATCAAAGGTAGTAAACTTGCCCATTCGCAGGCGCCTATGATGCGCTATCGCTAGCATTTTTGTGATGGGTTCATTCATTTCCTTGGAAGCTGTAAACTACAAACCCGACTACTTTACAGGTTCAATTCCATAACCGACTTTTTAAAACGTCTTTCTTTGTCAAAAGCTTATTTCCAGCTGTTGTGTTGAATGATGTGAACGCCCCTCAACAGGCAAGTTTTGGCAAGTTTTTGTCGTCATTTAACAAGGCCCTTGGGAATATAAAGTCTTTTAAAAAAATTGGTTATGGATTTGAACCTTTGTCAGATGTAAGACAAACAGGAGGAATGTTCTAATTACAAGTCATTGTAGGAGGAAAACTGCCAGGCACTGGCTGGATAGACCCCAGATAAAAACCCAACCTCCGCTGGTTGCTGGTTGCTGGCAAACCAACCCACCTGAAGACTCAAACTGTGATCTTTCAGGTGAGGGGTATGTGTGGACTGGAAGTGTAATCTCTACAGCTCTATAGCACTCACGGGTGTTTAGGTGAGAGCTTCCTGTTGCTCTCAGAGTTAAGGCCACCAGGAAGTAGATTTTTTTGTGGTGTTGTTTTTTGCTCATTTTGTCCTTTTTCTGTCTCGTCTTTCATGTTGCCAGTGAAGTGAACGGTGGTTTCTTCAACCCATGGCGCTGGCACGCCATCATATAGGTGAAATACCCCTGAGTACCGCATTAAACCATAATCAATCAATCAATCAATCTAAATCACTCAGCCACGGCCCCTGAAAAAAATCATAGATTTTATACACCCTTTTTTTAAGATTTAAAAGCTTCAATAAACATCCCAGCTAAGATACATGTAGTTGCCCCATCTAGACATTAGACATGGTAGAATGCAAACATGCTTTATTATGAAGATACATATATATTTACAAAATTGTGCTAATTTTAATAATCTCCCGGATAAAAGGAAATTCTGTGTTCATTGACCTGAAGTAACCTGATTATGCATTGAAAGCAAGAGCAGATTTGCCCCCTCAGAATGATATGGTCCGTAAATAATGACACAGGTCGGTGGCCAAAAATAAAGCCTTGGTCCCTGCAGTAATATCATATACACACCTTGGGGACGAGCAAAAAAAAAAACTTGTGCTGCTGCTAGCAGTAGGCTGTCGTTAATGACCCTGGGCAATAAAGAGGAATTTATACGTAGAGATATTCTTAGTTGTGGTTTAATAATTGTGGGGAGGTAACTAACTGATTACATTATTTTGGGACCCGTGTCACCAGATTTGTGGTAATTGCTATCTTGAGCCTAGCTGCATTCTGATTGGCTATGTATATGTATATGTGTAGAGTGAGTGAAATGGAGTGTGTTAGGAGAGACAAGCTGCAGGTAGACCAGTCTCTCATCTAGTTGGCTCTCGCTAATCACTATAGACATACCTATTCTAACCTGTCGCACCTGTGAACTCTCTCATCAGCACTGAACATTATGAGACTGTCATGGTGAGCTGGGCTAGGATGCTGGCATATGATGACATGTTAAGCTGACACAGACTATGAAGAACATTAGTTTAGGCCATTTGATTACAGTATTCTATCAACAGTAATTTATTTTATCATTTGGATTTTATCTGTCTCTGCTAAAACAGTGTATTGAATTTTTTAGAAATTTTGGGATTCTAATACTTCTATTGCGGACTCATAAACCATCTTCCTATATATTTTTTACTACCCCAGTTTTACTTTTTACAACGTTATTACTGCTTGGATGCTTTTGTTAAGCGCTTGGATCATTGTGACAGTAATTGACTGATTTATCACCGGTTCAACTGGATAATAACTCTGATATATTTCTGCTGTATAAATCACTCGTTTTCAAATCTCTACAATTTTAAAATCATGATGGGCACTTGGAATAGTTCCCGAAGGGCTAAAGAAAAAAAGGTATGTGTTCACAACTTCTCTTTGTTATGCTAAGATACATGGCAGGAATTTTTATCCAGTCAAGTTCATGTGCAGGGAAATCTGAAAACATATTGTTGACTGACAATATTTAAAAATACTACATGTATATATAGCAAATTAGGTCTTAAAAATAGAAACTTGTTATACATGTAAGTAAAGATTGTGCAACTGTTTTATTCTTGTTCATGTTCACAGACTGGTGATAGTTCAGACATTTGTGTCAAAAACAATGTGCATCCTTGATTAACATGCAACCTTACATGTATAACCAATGTTAGCAAAATATATGTAGAAAAAAAATTGCTTGTGAGAAATATGGCTTTTTTCCATGGATAGCAGTGAGTTCTCTGAAAAAAAGTGGTTAATCAGTTAATTGCAATAAAAACTTAAACAAATATGTCAGAACTTATAAAATAATCTAAAATGAACACATACATGTAAAAGCTGAGCTATACATGTAGTTTTTTTTAGTCCTTATAATGTTCTTGGCAGTGTAATTACATTTGAAGGTCCTACGATTACTCCTTTTGGTGAATTGAACTTAGTTTTGAACATTGCTTCTCAGATTGTAGTGCTAAATTCTGTCACATTCATAATAAAATGAACATGCATGAGCACATTTTGTTATTTATGTTAAGTTTACATACATGTGCACATGAATACAATCTTAATTTAGGTTACATGAATATAGATAGATGTATATTCAATAAATACAGAGAAAGGCATATTAGCATGCCTCCACCCGGTCCACAGAGTACCTAACCTAGGACCCTTCAATGGGCAGCATGGCCAATAGAACATGTATATGCAACATATATATTCATTTATTCACCTCCGATTGTCAGAAAAAAAAATTCAAATTTACATTATTGTCCTAATAATATATAGGTTAAGTACATGTTTTTGAAACCAGAACTCATAAAGAAAAGTATTCCTAAAGGTATCGGAGTATAAACTCAAGTGAAATATAAACTATTTTGCCGTTAAAAATTTGTTAATTCTTAACACTACCTTTTTTTATTTAAGAGGAACCTTTGTTTTTACCGTTTGGTGTAAATGTGTCATTGATTAATATCTCCACAATTCCAGATGTCTCAGTGTTTTGAATTTTGAAAACCCATGGCTTTTTTTTTTTTAAATTAAAGTTACTCTATTTGCATTCATTTGTATGTGGAAGTTGAACACAGACTGACAGCGTACCATATTTTTTGTTTTAACAGTTCTTAAAAAAATATACATAGAAAATCGGTGTGTGGGCACCAAACAAAAAAAAAACACAAATATACTGCAAGCTACATTTATAAAAGATATACATGTATTGTAATGTCTGATCTAGGTTAATTATCACCATTATTCAAGTAGTCACATTTTAAGAAGCGTTTACACTTTCATTTTATGTAGCCTACAAATTAACTAGATAGTGAATATGTGAGTATGCTGACACCTTAGGCAGTCAAGTTTAATTAATTTTCTATATCTTTCCATCATTCATTTGAAGGGTTCAGAATCCTAAATATATATAGGGCTAGTATATTAAAATGTCCTCTTTTTATATTTTTACTCTTTAGAGTTTTGATGCTGTGTTATATATAGGTCATCATTACACATGGTTTGTTCTCTATGTCGTCAATAACCAGATTTAAATAGTCGTTTTCTTTTTGGGATGTTTTTCACCCACGACAACTCAAGTTTAATTATAGTCCATTGAAAACTTGTCTTCAAGAATTATATATCTAGAACATGATTTGTCAGATTTTAATTAATTGACTTCCCTGATGTGCCAGTGCGACTTAAGTATTTAAATATAAAATGTATCTTTATTGAAAACTTAACTAAAAACCCAATAAAAAAAATCTCAGTCTATTTTTTGATAGTTAAAAAGCCTAAAGTGGCATGCCAACTGTGCAGTTTTAATCTGTCACATATTTTATATCTATATAGGCCAAAAGGTAAATCATATTTTTGTCTCTACTCAGATCTATCTATTTAATCAATACAGGAGTTTGTGGAAAAAATAGGGGTTTAAGGTGTGTGTGAGGAAGTTTATGTTGTTGTTATTTTAAGGATTATGTTTAAATGTTGATTAAATCTGTCCCGTTCACTCTGGAGCCCCGAGGTTAAACAGTCTATTGTATCCCTGCCCTCTATTTACTCTTATTTTTTTAACACAGTAACTGGTCACTCAGAACATCGATTGGCAGTTGAGTTGGTATTTTTAAATCAGTGTAATTTTTTGTTTAAAGCATGTAAGGAAGTATTTTATCTTTTTGCTATTTAAAGATTAATGTTGAAATGATGATTAATTTAAATCTGTCCCTGTAGCCAGATGATTACTGGTCGATCATTATAAGATGCATGTACATGTAGCTGGGCTGAAAATTGTATTGTGAGACAGCCTCTCCTTGGTTTCTTGTTTTTGCTAGTATACTAGAAAATGAAAATACAATGTAGTATTTTTGTATAATAATAAAAAATCTTTGCTTCTGGTTCATGGAGATAAATTATAGTAAAATAGTTAAACCCCAAAGTTCGTCAAAGCAATTTTAAAGTGATCTATATATCTCATGAGAGCCTTCATTGCTTTTTCAATACGAAACTATTGGGTTATGACAACAGTGTGGCATCTTTTTTGAGAAATGACGTCCCTTAATTAACGGCAATGTGGGGTAAACTGCCTATACTTTAACATTGCAGTATGTCAGTTTGCAGAAAAGTTTAGTTGTAAACCTTTTACGTTGGAAAAAAAATATATTGCTAGCTATAGAAAACTTATTCCATAACAGTTAAGTTTTAACTTCATAATCTACAATATTGTATATACCATCCACATGTATGTTAAAAATTGCAAATTTACCCCAACCTGCCTAAAAGTGGTAACAACATCGTTTCGCACAGGGACTCTGATGTCGTAATGTCATAACTCAAAAGTCTTGTATTAAAGTGAAAGTAAGCTTTACAGAACGTTACCCGGTAGGTTACAGTTGTATTATCAGAGGAGACAGTATCTTTGAGATTGCAGGGGTCAAGTAGTATTATGAAACATACATGTACATCATCATGTAGGAGCCAGTAGCCCCTAAATAATGTTATATAGCATTGATAAGTCAAAATATTTTTAGAGGCCAATCCTTAATTCTGGTAGCATTGGGGTCGTAATATTCTTATGTAACAGAGGAGCCAATAGATTATTTCAACCCCTGTAGCATGTCCTTAAAAAACCTGGAAAGGATTTAAATTAGAGAGCTTACATACATTAATGCTGGAGTTTGTCTCCTATAAAATTTATATTTTTATTTTTAAAAATATCTAATCTGTATATAGCTTTTATGCGTCGTGACAAAAATATCTATATGCATACAAGTACTCTTCTCATGTGATTCTGGAATAATCGAAAAAATCATGTTTTTTTGGCTAAAAATACCCTGTGAAAACTATAGTTCCACTGAAGAGTTTACATAATATTTTAAGAAGTGTAATTCCAAAAAAACAATAACTTTATTCTGACGCCATATTTCTTTCACCATTTTTTTAGTCAAAACGAAGTTATTGTTTTACTTGTGTATTACATGTAGGTACTATTTGACTTTATCGTAACACCATGATCCTGTATTTGTCTATCTATCTTGCTGCATTCTCCGGCGTATGTCATCTGCAAATAATAATCAAATCAGATAAGTGTTGCTTCAATTTGTGTTGAGTCATACTCTGTTCAATCTGGTTTAGCTTTATGTAGCTCTGATAACCTTAGGCGGAATTTAATAGCCTCTAAAATGAAATGCACTTCAGGAATTTAATTTTTGCACCTGAATTAAACTTGAATATCCAGTATACATTATTTTCCTGTTAAGATTATACTAAATTTATTATAATTATTTCTGCTTACATTCCTGCAGTTCTAATTTTATATTGCCTGTAACCTGACACATCTGTTACTGTAGCTTTAGCAGTTAGATATTTTAATCCTTTGTTTATTTTGATCCATTGACTACACTTATTGACAAATATACCTATGTACTGTACATATATTTTATGAATGTGGAGAAAGAAAATTCCACATGCTTCCAACAGGGATCAAACCCGAGACCTTTGGCTGGCAGGGCCAATACTCTACTGACGTATAGATAAAATAATTGAACACATGTTTAATTTGTGTACACAGAATTAAATTGAAATTAAATTAAGTTAAAAATTAAAATAATTTCATATCTGTAATTCAATGTCAAGGTCACACCAGATTTAAAAAGGACCTTGTCCGTCCTGTAACTCCTTTATTCATAAGAGAATTTTTAAACAACGAGGCATAATGAGATGATGAGTGACAAAAAAGAGACCCAGGCCTGTGGCTTCAATTCCACACTTACAGGCCAATAGTCAAACAGAGGTCAACAACCAAACAAGACCTTGTCAGGGCTAAAACTTATACATCCATTGAATAGTTTTGAAGTACATGTACATGTAGACACAAATGTTCCTCCGTGACTATGAGTCTGTGGCTTCAAGAAGGAAGTCACAGTTACAGGTTGAGAAGATGTGTTCATGCTGTAATATTATACCGGTACATCCATCGCAGAACTAACTGACAACAAATTGAAATGTTCCCCTTGATGGGACGGTACTTGTCTTGAAATGTTCCCCTTGATGAGAAGGTACTTGTCTTTGTGTGAGTTAATACAACAAATTGAAATGTTCCCCTTGATGAGACGGTACTTGTCTTGTGTGAGTTAACTTACAACAAATTGAAATGTTCC
>JAVFBY010168887.1:0-18324 GCA_034781015.1 Tonicella lineata | reverse complement strand
GTTTCAGTGTGCAGTAGCGATGTCGACTAAACAAAAAACTATGATTTTTCGCCTTTGTTTTTATGCAGAATCGGTTCCAGATCGATTCGGTCAAAACTTGATATGTCATTTTAAAGATAAATTTCTCAGCTTTCACGTGAACACCATTCCAAGAATATCTGTCCATGCGTTTATCTTAAGGCATGCCTTAAACGAGTGATTGTGAACCTTTATAGTATAGTGTCATATCTATAGGGCTATATAGGGTATATATGTATATGGGTGAGTTTTGGGATTAAAACAATGGCCTGTGAGTATAAATACTTAACATTACATGGCTCCCCCCCTATACAAATCGATCTTGGGTTCAAAACGGCAAAGAATAAATAAATTAGAACTATTTCAGCCAAACAGAGTGGTACAGATGGACAAGGAAGTCACATGACTGACACAAACTTGTATGATTGTACCACACGACATCATGGTCTGACTGTCCTATCAAACTGATACACATCCCCGATGTTACGTATTGAAACACTGACGTAACTCCTAGCAATCGTTTGTGAAATGTCATATGGCAAAGTAGGTTACATTAGCAAAACTGACTTGTGACTTGTATAATTTACATTCCTGATAAATTCAGTGAGCTGGTTGGCTCAATTGTTTTTGTTTGGCTGAATTGTTTCGTTCACATCCAGATCAACCAAAAATAATTTAATCCCATCCAGTTTGTTGCTTGCTAAGTGTTATTCAGAATTTCTTGCAGTTTAAGCTTTTAATGTATCAATTTAATTGGATGTATAAATTTAGTTTTACGTACCAGTCTTTTAAAACAGCACTGTTTAAATTCGACGACCATTCTGGCTAGGGATTTAGGAGTTGGAATGATATTGAACGGTATTGGTAAAGTGGATCCCTCTTCGACGAATGAAATCCATAACTTAGCTCTGGCAAACTTCCATTCAACATCCTCGTCATCCTGTTTGTTAAGAGAGAGTAGTCTTAATTCACAGACTGAATCAATGAAGATGAAACTATTTTTGGAGGCACGTACGCCGCGTTAGCCGGCTGGCGGGTTCTGTGGTAAAACGTTCTTAAAGGCGCTTTTGTCGGCGAATTTCGTGATGCTGAGACAAAATGCCACACAACAGACTATGGCTGTCAGAAATAGTGCTAATTAATTCTTATTGAGGGCCCTGGGTAAACATGACAAATACATTTTAAAAAAACGATAACTTTTTTATTTTCATTTTTGTTTTACAAAATGTAAAGCTGTCGACACATTCTTTGCTTAACATTAACATGTAAACATTCTGTTTTTTTAATTGCTCAGGCTTGTTATTAATTACATTAAGTGTTAAACAAGAAGTGAAATTGCATGAAACAAAAGGGTAATATATTGATTCAAGTTTGGCATTTAGTCTGCTTAACACGTCTGGATTAAATAAGCAGTTGTATCGAGGTTTGACTTTTAGTTCTGAGTGCTTTATAGGCCGAGTAGTTCTTGTTTACTTGTAATCATATATTTGAGAAAAAAATGGCTAGTTAATCCCTCACCTGTATTTCCTGGAAGGTGTTACTCATCATAGCAATCAGCATGTTAATTAAGACCACAACAGCTCCTAGTATATAGACACCGTAGAGAAGATACCCGGCAAATTCCACAACTTGGTAATCATTCTCGGAGGCACCGTCATCGTCATTACGCCGTCCAATGATCGTCGCCTTAGAATTACCCATTCCAAACGTCGCCCAAAACAATGTGCTTGTCGTAGTCGAAATACTTGGGGGTGAAAACAAAATCGTTTATTATATAAATACCCATATGCTTAATTTTTCTCGACGTGTAACATCCCCGGTGGAGGCATGTCACATTTTCTTTCTCTGCATTTATAAAAATGTATATACAATCTAATATAATAACAAAGATAAGAGTAGGTCCTTATATATACATGGTATAGGAGTAAATTATTATGGACAAATCATTGACACAATTTGTAAAATCGTTATAAATATCAGTAACGACATGTCGGTGTTAGATTCCTCACTCTAAGGCATCGTCTACTTTGCGTACACAGTCCGTCAAGAACAGACTAGGCCAAGCTACTAAACACATACAAGAAAAATATTGTTAACTTTTTAATTTTTCAAAAAAAAATAATGAAAAGTAAGAATACACATGCGCATTAGCGAATATTTATTATTCAAAAGTATTGTTTAGTTTGGTAATATCGTTGTAAATAACTCCGTGGACGTGTCGGTGTTAGATTCGACACAAAAGCGTCACCTTCGTTACCTATAGAGCTAAGTTGTCAAGAATAAACTGGACCACGTGAATAATCACATACAGGAATAATATTTTTAATCTTTTGAATTTATTCACAAACAGTGTCCGTAGCAGCTGCTTATCAAAATATGCTGTTTAAGAGTATACGTTTGAATAAATGACTTTTTGAATATTCACTATAAAGGTTATCAATTTAGAATTTTATTTCTTCGTTTTTGGCTAGATTTTCATTTTAAAATTATTATTTAATTAATTATCAGTTTGTTAATATCTCAATCAAACTGTACTCACATTAAACATTCCCCTGATTTTCTCTTACTGACCGAATATTCCTGGGCATTTTAAGGATATACAATAAACTCGTATAACATGATATAGAGTAATGCCGTATTAGCCTGTTCAAATCAGTCTGGACAACTCAATCAATATCGCAAGAAGCCATATAAAGTAAATTAATTATCATCTATTGACAGAACAAATCAAGGATGTTTTTCTTCATGTATTGAAGCAAACACAGATTAGTCGATCTGTCAGTCAGTTCCGATCGGTGACCGATCTGGAATGCTGGGTTGTGTGGAAAATCTCATAAAACTCCTGTTTCCTCGATAACAGTGTGCAATCAAACATCTGGCGCTGTTCTATCTAAACCATACAGGATTTATAACGGCGGTATCGATACAGTAGCGGAGTAGATTTGCTATGGCCGGGAATAGAACTATAGCTCTACAACACAAACACGTCTGCTTGGCTCCCGCAAACAAGCTGATAAACCACAGAGATTGGTGCTCGATACTGACGTCGTATTGCAATGCTTAAAGTTAAGAGCTTTACAAAAAACACTGCACCCCTTTAATCTAGGGTTGTTTATGTCATTGGGCACATCATCCATCAATTACAAAACTAACCAGCTACTCACATTGTTAAGCTCAACGACGTCGATTTATTGTGGGGTCTCAGGCTATGAATTTGCACACTTGTTGTATTTGCTTAATATTTTGAGTTCTATCCTTTTTTAATTCTTTTTTTTTTTGCATTATCACTTTGGTTGACAAGGGATAACTAAGAACGTTTTCAAGTTATCATTGCATTATTACGTGTAAGACGTGAATCAGCTTAAACTGTGTGTTTAGTTCTGAAATCACATTATTCACAAACATTTTTCTTGGAATTCTTTATTTTTTTTTCATTATGTGAAATTTGTTGTTTTGTTTTTGTCAGATAATGTTGAAAACGAAATGTTAGCCTGTCGTCGTATGGGGAGATTATATTGGGTCCTTCTAAAAAGCTACGAAAAAACGAAGAAAAAAAAAAGATTTGTTTCTGTAAATCGTTTAAAGTACGTGATATTCGTTTTAAACACCGTACACCATGATATGCTAAAGTTTTGCTTTTGACAATTATCTAAAAAAGACTATGTTGAGTTTAGTGCAGATTAAAAAGTTTTGTAAATTTCTAGCCTTGCAGTTTATAGTGAATAAAATTCGAACCTCAACTTGCAAGGAAGCAAAACTGACAAAAATCACAGGAAAGGACTCCGATGAGCAGACAATATCCGAATGATATATATTACATGTACAAGGTAATATTCTTATGACTAGGTTTTGAATTAATGGAGATAATTGCTTTGGCCACTTGTCTTTCTTCCCATTTATTGTAAACCCCCGTCTGTATATACATGTATGCCCCTTGAAATGGTTAGTTTCAGGAGAAACAATCCAATGATTTATGTTATCAATTCAAAACAAATGCTTGTTGGACATTTAATAAATTTAAAAAAATTGACAATTACCTATTAAAATTGTCACTATAATTGAGGCTGTATAGACTGGAAAGACCGCACACAAAAGCGATTAGCACAGTCACATAGATAAAGATGAACTTTCCCACATCCTGTAACATTCTACCGTAGGAAATTTGTAACTGACCGAACATTTCACTGGCTGGGAGAATATAGGCAATCCGGGCGAAACTCAACACATTGGCCACCGAGAAAAGGACTTTAGCCAACACCTGGGGATTGAAGACACCGCCTGAAAATATAACATTATTATTTTTTTTTAAATGAAAGTTGAGAAAGAAAAATTTGCATTTCTCCACCAGGGTTCGAACGCAGGGCCTAGATGCATTAAGATTTGATAAAATGAAATTTTAAATATACGACTAGATACAAATTTATTTGCTATCCACAGACAGTGCTCTATTCTGACTTATTTCCCTCAATGCTATAAAGTCATTATATTGTATAACGCCACAGTTTTATTAAACGTCAATGACGTGCAAAACTACAATATTTGTGTGTGATCGTGTTTTTGCGTAGGTAACTGTGTGTGTGTTTTATTTTTTTTTTTTTTATCCTTTATAAATATTTTAAATGATTCAATCAATCAATATTTACTGAGATTGGTTCAGATCTAGGTTTCTGATAGGCAACAGTTAATTGGGGCTTTTTGCTAACGAATTGAAATGCCGAATTTGTGAACAGTGTGATTAGACAGATTAAACGTGACTTTGTAACGATAGAATTGGGTCTAAAGTAAATCCTTTTACCCAACTAGAGTTTGTTCGGTTGTAGTGAAATTTTCATTACGGTAAGTGCCACCTAGACACAGTTAAGGCCTTCCACTCAATGTTGAAGGTTGCGTCAAAGGGACACCAAAGAAACACGACTGGCAAAAGTTGCTGAAGATAAACAAGATTAAAAGACGAGAAAGGGTAAATAACACGTGGGTGTCTTCAGAAACTTTAGATAACATTAGACAATTCCATATACAAATAAAATTATGTCAGTTGTCCACTGAAATAAATGCCGCAAATTACAACACATGGTGTAACATGCTCATGGGGGCATCCAAGTTTGACCAAAACTCTTCTGCAGTGGAAGCAAACAAGATATTAACGTGCCACTACTGCCTCCTGTACAGTCGAGTTAATATAGACAGTTTTAAGAACCACCATTACATTCTTCTACTATTTATGTAGTTGTTTTACAGAATTCACCGAGTGCAAAAGAGTATGAACAAAAATTATGGAACACAGTGAAATACTTTCAGACAAAGATGGATATGTAAGCTTTAGCATAAGCACAGAATCCGTATAGCTTGTCCATTGGATTTTTAAGCTATTGTCCATGAAAACAAAGTCTGGACGGAATGTCAACATGCAAACACTCATGCAGAGGGGCCGAGTAACTAATTCATTAAAAATAAAATATAATTTTCGGCTACAATTGATCTAGTCTTATTTTTCACAAGGTATTATAATTCCAGTTAAAATGTATGCACACTCTACCAAGCTGTCAAGTCTTATGTCTGAATAACACCCAAACACCTCTCGCCTGAGGACATACTGTTGACTGTTTAATGGGTGCATTATCGCTTATGGTGGTTCTTAACTCGCCTATAAAGGAGGGAATAATGGCGCGTTAATAGGTAGTATGGGTGCGTTAATAGCACACTCCCCTCTTTGCAGAAGAGGTTTAGTCAAACTTGGTCGCCCCATGAACATGTTACAACATGTGTTGTAAAGTACGGCATTTCTGTCCGTTGACAACTTAAATGTTATATCTAAAGTTTAAACCCACATGTTACTTACATTTTCTCCTCTTATAAGATAAATAGGCGCATTTTATATGTACGTGTATTTTTATTATTAATAATGTTATCTAATTATTTATTACCTATTGCAATAGGCAACAGGATTCATGGACCAAGGATGTAATGGTACAATGTCTAATGATTTACTAAACAAATAAATTGTAGAAAGCCCACTGCTTGTTATTAAAGTAATTATAATAGCACTAAATTTGCGAAGAAATTTAATTACGTTTACTCTGCAGAGAAACAAACGTGGCTATATTAGTTAAGAAATGTTGTCAATATTTGAGATGGTGAGTAAATCTATACGATCCAGTAGTTGTATATATAGCCCACACCAGATGTTATTGGCCCAGTCAAACAGGTTAATGAAGACAGTTTCAGACGTGATTCTACAGACATTATTAAACACATAGCAACTGTTATGTAAACTAACAACCACAATACTTCCTCGACACACACAATTATAGCCATTGGGCCATGCTCAACCTTTGAATTACCATGTCAAATATAACTAAGGAAGCCATGATATTTGCTGAGGAACCCTCGGGATCTAACACTTCACGAACAATCCATAATCTCAAGAAACATATTACATCATTTCATGTTGAATACTATCAATATGGAGATACAGCATGTAACAATAATCCTCAGTCCTGAAAGTTTAGCTGACTGTATAATAATATTACAGGGCATTTTTTCTTTTATTTAACGTACCATTTCTGCGCATATTGTGTGTTATACAATAACATAATTGATTATCTAAAGGAACGTTTATCCTTAGTTGTGTTTCCTGGTATCTTTCAATTGATATAAAGGTCACATGCAGTTCTGTTTTCTACGCAGAATTAAAACTCTTTGTAATCATATTTATTGATATTGGAAACGCTGCAATGAGTCTATATTTACAGAGCCTTGTTCACATCGGAATCTCTGTAAGCAAGAGTTGATTGAAATATTTGATTTAACGGACAGAAGATAGAGTAAACAAGACTTTTAGCGATAGAATCAATGACAATTGCATGCAGTTGAGTTTTCATAAGGATAAGTGGCCTAGCTGCCATACGCAGACAGCTTCAGCCTTGTTCTCTAAGGCGAGGTTTATGTCAATCTGACAGAGAAACATAAGTGACAGAAATTACTGGACGATATTGCCTACACAGTAAAACAGACACAGATCAAGATAAATCTGTACATTTCAACTATTTTAAAATTATGTATTTCAATTGACACTGATGTCTAATGAATTATTGTCGAAGACCGTAACGTGCAATTATTTTTTATTAAGGATGACACTAAGCAGTAACTTTTTGAAATGCCACATCTTGTTAAGTTTCTACTGAAGCACGCATTTATTGACCAATGGAATTGCGTTTGTTGAGCAGAAAAATAAATATTGCCCAAAAAATGTTGTTAATATTTGAGATAGATGAGTAAATCGCTACACGGGCCTGTAGTTGGATAGATAGTCCACATCAGAGATGTTATTGGATCAGTCAACAGTTCGATGGAGACGGTTGCGGTAGGGCATAGTTCTACAGACATTAACACAGATATTGTTATGTAAACTGACAACCAAAACACTTCCTTAACATACCTTATTATATTTTTTATATATGCAGAGAAAGAAACTGTGACATGCCTCTACCGAGGATCGACCCCGAGACGTTTGGCTAACAGGGCCAACACTCATATCTAATTTGTCTATAGCACAACCCTAAACATCTGAATTACCATGCTATATTAGCTGAGACACACCAGATGTTATTGGTTCGGTCAACAGGCCAATGAAGACGGTTTCAGTCGGGATTCTACAGACATTAAAACCTAGCAAATGTTATGTAAACTAACAACTACAATACTTCCTCGACACACACAATTATAGCCATAGCACCATGCTCAACCTTTGAATTACCATGTCAAATATAACTAAGGAATCCATGATGTTTGCTGAGGAACCCTCGGGATCTTACACTTCACGAACAATCCATAATCTCGATCGTCTTCAAAAATATCTCAAGAGTCATATTACATCATTTCATGTTTAATACCATCAATATGGAGATACACCATGTAACATTAATCTTCAGTCCAGTATTAAAGTTTAACTCACTGTATAATAATATTACAGGGCAGCCGCATATTTTATTTTATTTAACGTACCACTTCTGCGCATATTGTGTGTTATACAATAACATAAATGATTATCTAAATGAAATTTTATCCTTAGTTATGTTTCCTGGCATCTTTCAATTCATATAAAGGTCACATGCAGTTCTGTTCAACTTTAATTCTACGCAGAATTAAAACTATTTGTAATCATATCTATTGATATTGCAAACGTTGCAATAAATCTATGTTTACAGAGCCTTGTTCACGTCAGATTCCCTTTACACAATATTTGATTGAAATATTTGATTTAACGAACAGAAGATGGATTAAACAAGATTTTTAGCGATTGAATTAACTCCAAAGACAATTCCTCTACCGAATTATAAACTGCAGTTCGGCTGCTTGTAGTTGAGTTTTCATAAGGATAAGTGGCCCGGCTGCCACGTAGACAGCTTAAGCCTTGTTATCTAAGGTGAGGTTTATGTCAAACTGACTTTTAGGGAAACAATACTGTCACTAATTATTGGACGATATTGTCTACACACTAAAACAAACACTGATCAAGGTAAATCTGTACATTTTTTAATTATTTTAAAATTATGTATTTCAGTTGATAATGATGTCTAATGATTTATGGTTCAAGGCCATAAAGTGCAATTATTTATTATTCAGTATGACATTAAACAGCAAGTTTTTGAAATACCACAGCTTTTTAAGTTTCTATACTGAACCACTCATAAATTCACCAATGGAAATACGTCTGTTAAGCAGAACATTAAACGTTGTTATATTGCCTAAGAATTGTAGTTAATATTTGAGATGGACGAGTAAAAGCCTAGTTGGATAGACAGTCCACACCAGAGATGTAATTGGATAAGTCAACAGGTCGATGCAAGCGGTTTCAGTCTGGCAATATTCTATAGACTTTAACACGCAGAAACTGTTATGTAAACTGACAACCAAAATATTTCCTTAACATACCGAATTATATCTATAGCTCAACCCTCAACATCTGAATTACCATGCTGTATAAGTTGAGAAACGTTGTCAATTTGTTGATGGTGAGTATATATATATATACGGGCCTGTAGTTATATAGCCCATGCACACCAGATGTTATTGGGTCAGTCAACAGGTCAATGAAGACGGTTTCAGCCGCGATTCTACTGACATTAACACCTAGCAACTGTTATGTAAACCAACAACCACAATATTTCCTCGGCAAACACAACTATATCCAAAGCACCATGCTCAACCTTTTAATTACCATGTCAAATAGAACTAAGGAAGCCATGATGTGTGTTGAGGAACCCTCGGGATCTAACTTATCAGAAACAATCCATGATCTCGAGCGTATTCAAAGAATCGCAAGAGCCATATTACATCATTTCATGTTGAATACCATCAATATGGAGGTACAGCATGTGACATTAATCCTCAGCCCTGATATTCTAGCTCAGTGTATAATAGTATAACAGGGTATATGTTTGTTATTTAACGTACTATTTCGCGCATATTGTGGGTTATAATAGAAAATAAATGATTATTAAGAGAAAGGTTTATCCTTAGTTATGTTTACTGGTATCTTTCAATTTATATAAAGGTCCCAGTTCTGTTCAACTTCAATTCCACGCAGAATTAAAACTATTTGTAATCATATTTATTGATATTGAAAACGTTGCAATGAATCTATATTTACAGAGCCTTGTTCACATCAGAATCCCTGAAAGCAAGAGTTCATTGAAATATTTGATTTAACTAACAGAAGATGGATTAAACAAGAAGACAGTTCCATTACTGAATTATAAACTGCAGTTTGGTTGCTTGTAGTTTAGTTTTCATCAGGCCCGCTGCCACGTAGACAGCTTAATCCATGTTCTCTTAGGTGAGGTTTATGTCAATCGGACTTACAGGGAAACAATACTGTCATAAATTACTGGACGATATTGCCTACACATTAAAAAAGACAATGATCAAGGTTAAGCTGCACATTTTAATTATTTTAAAATTATGTATTTCAATTGATAGGCTTATTGATGTCTAATGATGTATGGTTCAAAACCATAACGTGCAATTAGTTATTACTCAGAATGACACTAAACAGCAACTTTTTGAAATACCACACCTTGTTAAGTTTCTACTGAAGCACTCAATTATTGACCAATGGAGTTGCGTTTGTTGAGCAGAAAAATAAACCTTGTTATATTACCCAAGAAATGTAGTTAATATTTGAGATGGATGAGTAAATCGCTACACAGGCCTGTAGTTGGATAGATAGTCAACACCAGAGATGTTATTGGATCAGTCAACAGTTCGACGAAGAAGGTTGAGGTAGGGCATACTTCTACAGTCATTAACACATATAAACTAGTATGTAAACAGACAACCAAAATACTTCCTTAACAGACCTGATTATATTTTTATAGTTGCAGAGAAAAAAAATGTGACATGCCTCCACCGAGGATCGCACCCGAGACGTTTTGCTAACAGGACCAACACTCATACCTTATTATATCTATAGCACAATCCTAAACATCTGAGTTGCCATGCTTTATTAGCTGAGAAACGTCGTCAATATTTGAGATGGATGAGTAAATCACTACACGGGCCTGTAGTTGGATTGACAGTCCACACCAGAGTTATTGGATCAGTCAACAGCTAGGTCGATGAAGACGGTTTCAGTCGCGATTCTGCAGACATTAACACCTATACTATTATGTAAACTTACAACCACAATATTTCCTCGACACACACAATTAAAGCCATAGCATCATGCTCAACCTTTGAATTACCTTGTCAAATAGAACTAAGGAAGACATATTACAGCGCTACCGCGTTCGTGATATTGGTCTATACCCAAACTGTCTTTTGATTTACTATTGAGCATGAAACTGAACAAAAACAACACCAATTGGTTCAGCTACGTAATAACCTTTACATTTTCTGGGTGTTATTGTCTGTAGAATCATGGCCCATCAAAACCGTCTTTATCGGTTTGTTGACTAATCCAATAATATCTGGTGTCGAGCTTTTTACCATATATCAGGCATGTGTGAAGACGCACTAGATTATGGATTGTTCCTGAAATATTAGAACTCGGCGGTTCCTTAACAAACATCAAACATCCTTAGTTCAATCTGATATGGTAATTCAGTGATTGGGGAATGTGCAATAATTACAATCGCGTGTGTTGAGGAAGTACTTTGGATTTCAGTTTACATAACAGTTTCGGTGTCATTAATGTTTGTAGAATTATTTCCGAATGAAACCGTCTCCATCGACCTGATAACTGAGCCATTAACATCTGGTGTAGGGTATAGATCCAACTACAGTCCCGTATAGGGATTTAGTCAGCCATCTGAAATATTGTCAACATTACGCAGACCATACAATTAACGCAGTTTCACTGCAATTTGTGATGTTTGCAATCTGCGCCATATGTCAATTGATCTACCAGGTACCTTGGTCCTATTGTGCATTGCTATTCAGAGGTTCACGATTGAGCTATGGATATCATTGGGTGTGTCAAAGAAGTATTTGGGTTATCAGTTTACATAGCATTTTCTGAGTGTTAATGTCTATAGAACTATTTCCAACTGAAAACGTCTTCATTGACCTTTCGGCTGATCCAGTAATATCTGGTGTCGAGATTTATACCATATTTCAGATATGTTTGAGGACGCTCGAGAGTATGGCTTGTTCCATAAGAATTAGGTCTCGAGGGTTCCTCAACAAACATAAAGATTCCTTTGTTGTATTTGACATGGTAATTCCCAGATTTGGGGTGGTGTTATAGATATAATTGTGTGCGTTGAGAAAGAGTTTGTATTTTCAGTTTAATTAATAGTTTGCGTGTATTATTTTATTTTATTATTTCCGACTGAAACCATGTTCATCGACCTGTGGACTGATCCAATAACAAATGCTGTGGGCTATATATATCCAACGACAGGGCAGTATAGGAAATCACTCAACCATTTAAAATATTGACAACATTTCGGAGATAATATAACCCGGTTTGTGAGTAAACCCAGTTCTCTTGCAATCTGGGATGTTTGTTGAACGAGAATGTCGCTGCTTGTTAAGTAATTATACAAACACAAACTGACGGAGCATTGGAGTCACAGACCTCCGGCTATATTAACTGATAAATGCTACTATTTGAGGTTGTGAGTAAATCTGTACCGCTCTGTAGTTGTACATCAGATGTCATTTGCTCAGTCAAAAAGGTCGATGAAGATGGATTCAGTCGGGATTAATTCAATTGACATAAACACACAGAAACCATTATTCAATCTAACAACCAAAATACTTCCTTAACACACACAATTATATTCATAGTGCCATTCCCAACCTCTGAATTAACATGCTGAATAGAACTAAAGGAATCTGTGATGTTTGTTGAGGAACCCTTGAGATCCAATACGTCAGGAAAAATACACAATCCCGAGCATATCTCAAGACTCATATAACATCATTTCATGTTGAACACCATCAATAAGGAGTTACAGCTTGTGACATTAATCCTTAGCCCCGAAATCCTATCTCACTGTAGAAAAGTAGGGCATATTTCTTGTACTTAACGCATTTTTTATGTGTGTATTGTGGGTAATGAAAGAAAATAAAAGGTTCTGTATAGAGAAATGTTTATTCTTAGTTAAGTTTCCTAGTCTTTCAGATCGTATAACGGCCACAGTTCTGTTGAACTTCAATTCCACGCAGAATTACGACAATTTTTTTATCGTGTTAATCTATTGGAAACGATGCAATGCATCTTTATTTACAGAGCCCGATCACATCGGATTTTCTGTTGCACAAGAGTGGATTACAATTTTTGAGTTAAGGACAGACATGCCAAACATGTTAATAGTTTTCTCAGTGATTAAACGTGACGTGTAGCGATAGAACTGGCTCTGAAGACAATCCGTTTACCGAAAAATAAACTGTAGTTTGGTTGGTCAGTAGTGACTCGGTTACTATACCTAATAAATAAATAAATCAAAGATTATGATGTGTATTTCAATTGGTGTATGCATAATCAATTTTTGGAAATAACCGCTTACCTGCTGTCTTAAATTACTGGAAGATATTGTACACTCTTCGACAAAGATTATGATGTGTATTTCAATTGGTTTATGCATGGTTGGGTTTATGGTTTATTGAATTCATGACCAACAGTCATGCAGCCCACTTACAGGTATGATAACAACATACAGACATAGAAAAACTTTAAGTAATTTAAAGAAAAATACACAGATTTGATTAAATAAGGGAAAATATACAAGCTAAACATATTGGCATGACATAAAGGTATGAAAATGTCACAGATTAAAATATTCCTTGAAGACTTAATATAAAATAACAATAGCTTAATTACAAATGTATATTAATTGATATGATGACTAATATTATTTATGCCCAAATGACATGGGGTTTAACACTAAACAGCAACTGTTTGTAATACAACAGCTTGCTAAGATTCAACTCACACTGGAATTACGTGTATTAAGTTAAAAAATAAACATTGTTAAATGTTATCTTCAATGGTTACTACCAGTAATTAGATTTTTGTTTTAAAATGAACAGCTGAGCGAAAAACGGTACTAGACTAAACAATTGACTTCAGAATTGTTGCACTTGTCAGTAAACACATTAATTTAATTCCTCTATAAATGTATCCAATTACTGATACGTCTACAGGGTAGATGTAAAAGGCAAACACATGTTGTATAACCCAAGATAAAACCTGAAATACCATATCCACGTTAAACATAATTATAGTAGTCTCACAAAACTGTTAGCAATGGTTACGTAGTATAGCTCGCTTTCGAGAGTGAGGATATTTTTACATGCGGTTTATATTGATGGCATTCCACATGAAATGATGTAATATGACACTTGATTTTAAATCAAAGTTTGACGACGCTTGAGATTATGGATTACTACTTAAGTATTAGATCTCGAGGGATGCTCAACAAACACCACAGATTCCATAGTTCTAAATAACATGGTAACTCAGATGTTTATGATGGTAATATGGTTGTCATTGCGTATGTTGAGAAACTATTTTGGTTGTCAGTTTACATAACATGTTCTACCGCTAGTTAGGGGTCAATTTTTGCCTTTTTTTCACCTTTCTGGAATCTTCTTTTTATAATCTTGATAATGCAAACATTTTGAAAAAGAAATAAAGTATTTTAGAATGTTTTTCTAAGATTTAAATTGTAAAATGCATGCCATAAAGATTATGTGTATCGGCAGGCGGAAGGGATTAACGTGATTATCCCACCTGAACTGACTACCTGCTGGCTATTACCACTTGCCATTAGCAAAAAGCCTATTTACGTTTTCCCTGTTTTCTCTGGTTTCATTTTTCTTGATTTTTAAGATTTAAATCGTTTATTTCTAGTAAACTGTTTGGACGTAGTCTTTGAAATTTGCCACACGCAATCTTTAAGCCATTATCTTTAAAAAAAAACGCCACACAGTTTTTTATATTCGTTTTCGTTTTGAAGATATTATGCAAATCCCTTTTAAGAGCGGGTTATCATTTTTTAATTATATTTTTAGCAATTGTGCAAACACTAACTTGAATTTAGAAAAACCCGATGACGGTATTTTAGTTTAAATACTTGCCTACAAAGACATGGAATTTTGAGAAAAGATCTGAAACCATCTAAGAAAAATAAGAGTTACAAACAAAGGTTCGTTTTTTAAAATTAGTTAACGTTGTTGCTCATTTATGGCATTAACAATAAATCAATCATAATATAACATTATATTTACAATCTTGAAGTCCTCCTCTTTATAAATATATGTGTTGCTAATATAATAAATTTTTGGAAATAACCGCAAAAGCCACGAAAAGATAAGGGTCTCATTTTTTACTCCTGACTAGCGGTAGAGTCCTAAATGTCTGTATAATTGTTCCCAACTGAAATCGTTTCATCGACTTGTTGACTGACACAATAACATCTGTTGTGGCCTATACACCCAACTACAGATTTGTATAGGGTTTTACTCACCCATCTCACCTGTGGACAATAATTCGCAGATAATATAACCAGCTTTGATTCTATGCAGAATAAACGCAATACCTCTTGCTCTCCCAATGAGTGTTTTAATAATTGATTAAAAGCTGTTGTATTTTAACACGTTCATGGTAAGCTTCATACTGAATAGTAAATCATTATACATCTTCTTATTGGGCCATAAATCTGTTGACATCATATCAAGTAAGATTTATATAGCCTATACATGAAATGTTCATACGTATCCTGATATTGTTCGCTACGGATTGTTTACAGTGTGGACAATATCTTCCTGTAATTTGTGCAAGCAGTGATTTTCCATAAGTTAGTTTGACACAATCCTCACTTTGAAGTACAAAACCTAAGCTAACTACATGTAGGTGGCAGTCGGGCCACTTATCCTAATGAAAACCCTCACTATACCCAAAGAAACACCAGTTTCGAATTCGCTAAAGGGATTTTCTTTTCAGGCCCGATTCTATCGTTACAGAGACATTTTTAACCTGTGTAATCAATGTTCACAAGTTTGGCATTTCAGCTCATTAATTCAAAAGTTCCAATC
Source organism: Tonicella lineata (assembly GCA_034781015.1). NCBI lineage: Eukaryota > Metazoa > Mollusca > Polyplacophora > Chitonida > Mopaliidae > Tonicella > Tonicella lineata. The sequence goes on along the minus strand of JAVFBY010168887.1, from coordinate 2,760 downwards.
ATCCTTACGTAACCGAAACCATGATCTAGTCTGGGATGAGTAAATATTGATTCATTGTTGGACTACCATTTCCAATAGTTAAATAAGACAAAATACATAGTTATTAAGCGGGTAATTGAAATGAAGTAAAAGCGTTGCTGTAAAGCGAGATTGACGACATTCGCAAGCGCAAGTGCGGAAACAGAACGCGTAACACTTCTTACAACAACATTTTGTTCCACATGACAGATGTAGCAGGTTCATCCCATCCGTTGTGCGGTTTGTTAATACCGTGCCTTTGACACAAGCTTATCCTGGATGGATAATAGTTAAAAACAACTTAATACCAATGCTCTGTTGTTCGTGTTTTGCGATTTTTTTTGTTTGCAAAATAAACAAATACGTGGAAAACGGCATAAGACGTAACATTTGTATACAATGGCATTACAATTTGCAGAAAGCCAATTAATTCAATTGCACATGCATTCATCTCCTGATGAATCTTAACAATAGATTTAATTAGTTATCTTGTATTACCGAACCCCATATTGATGGTATTCTACATCGAGCACTGATTCTTGAAATATGTTTAAAGAATCTTTGGTGATGAACGAGAACTTCTCGGCTTGTTAATATAAAGCAATTATACAAACACCCTTAGGTGGACTATTGTAACTACGTTTACTCGCTACGTTTACTCTGAGAAACAAACTTGGCTATAGTAGATGAGAAATGTTGTCAATATTGAAGTATATAGTGAGTAAAGTTATACGGGCCTATAGTTGTATATAGCTCACCCCAAAACATGTCATTGGCTTAGTCAACAAGACAGATTTTGTCGTGAATAATTCTACAGACATTAACGACCAGAAACTTATGTAATTTAACAACTAAAGTACTTCCTTAACATATTATCTACATATAGATGTGAATACGTATGCCGTTGAATTGTATACAGTCAACAGGGATGCGACGTTTAGGGTAACTGCTGAGAAATGGGGCTAACTGCTGAGAAATGATTGATTATAGCGTGAATATGGACGTCAAGTGGTCGTTTTACGGATCGATCTAATCTACAAGTGGTCGAGGAAGAAAACTAGATGGTTTCATCGAAGGTAAGGCTTAACAATTTGTATATATTGGTAGATTAATTTCAGAATGCACGGAGTGTTCTATTATTCCATAAGATTAGAAAGACTTAAAGAGCAGAGCTAACCTACATTTATCTATAGCACAATCCCGAACCTGTGAATTACCACGTTTATTATAACTTAGGAATTTAGATGTTTAGATGAACAAGCTTCGGAATCTATTACTTCAGGAACAAACCATAATCTTGAGCGTCTATGTGTGCATCAATATCATTTTTCATCATTTCATGTTGAATGTTATCAATATGGAGATGCCGTACGTAACAATAATCCTCATTCCCGAAATCGTACCTCACTGTATAACATGTAGGTATTACAGGGCATGTTTCTATTGCTGAGTATATTTGGGGTTAAACTAGAAATAATTGGTTATCCAAAGAAATGTTTATTATCAGTTATGTTTCCTAGCTTTATTACATATAGGTGTGTTTCAAATCATATTACGGCCACATAACGGATCAACTTAAATTCCACGCAGACTTTTTGTTATCATATTTAACTGTTCGAAACGATGAACCCAGTCCAGTTCACATCAGATTTCTGTTACGCAAGAGTAGATTCGAATATTTGATTTAATAATCAGATGATAGATTAAACGTGACTTATATAAATCGAATTAGGTCTGAAGACAATCCTTTTACCGAATTATAAACTGTTGTATTTTCGTTGGTTGTAGCAGAGAGTTCCTTAATGGCCCGGCTACCACCTTCACAGCTTAGGCATTGCACTATGCGGCGTGTTCTGTGTCAAACTCAATACAGAAAAAGACTTTTGTCACAAATAAGTTGAAGATGTTGTGCACAAATTATAACCTGTTGTGGCGACAAAATTCAAAATAAATACGTACATTTGAATTATGAATGTATTTAAATTGATAATAGTGCCTAATGATTTATGGCCCAAGGACATAATTATGTCGTCTAACTATTTACACTAAACTGCAACTTTTTGAAATAAAGCAGTTGTTACGTTTCAACTGAAGCACTCACTTATTTTCCAATACGTTTATTTGGCAGAAAAATAAACCTGATATTATTGAATCAGGCGACATGTCCAAAAAGAAAAATTAAAGTCGGGAATACTTCAGAAACGATCCATAATCTCTAACGTCTTCATACCTATCTCAAGAGTCTTATTACATAATTTCCAGTCGAGTCATGGCTAGGTAAAGCGTTGGACGCAGGTCTGTAAGTTTTGTAGTACGCGTTCGTCCTATTGAAATCATCTACATTTCCCTGCCACCATATGTTGTCCAACTTGTTGAACAGTACCAGTTTTATTCAGTTTGAATTCCCCACTGAATACTTTGTAACATATTCAACTATTGGAAATGATGCAATCAACTGATGTTTACTAAGCCCAGTTCAGATTATAGTTCTTGGCACACATGCGCAACATGTTAAACCTCTGAATGAACCTGACAATGACAACAAAGGGATATTTGGTCTTTGTTCAGAAGCCCTCGCCAACTAATACTTCAGGAGCAATCCATATTTTGAGCGTCTTCAAATATATCTCTACATTCATATTAAATCACATCATGTAGAATATCATGTTTCCGTGGTTTCCTTCCCGGTTTTCCACCATATCAAGTAGGATTGTCTAAGAAGTGGAGAATCCGTCGTCATAT
>JAVFBY010168665.1:0-11347 GCA_034781015.1 Tonicella lineata | reverse complement strand
CATTGTAAAGAGCACAGTGTGATCTAAAAGACGGTGCCTCAGATTTTACAAGTTCGTCCTAGATTTTTTAATATATCTTTTGAAAGATATTTTTCGCGTTTTTTTAAGCTTTACAAAGGTTGTATAGACGAAAAGTTCTATTAAAATTGTTCCAAGCAAAAATTCAAAAAAATGAGGCACCGTCTTTTAGTTAAAGGTATATTGTATTACATAAATTAATTTATTTGGTGATATACATATTGAACCTCGAGAAATAGGCTTCGAAAAAAGGCACTGCATTTTTCTCTGTTGAGGTGTAATCAAATTGTAATAAATATAAAAATAAAAATTTGATCTTCACGAAATGTACATCATTTTATTCCTGAGGATCTAAGCTTTTCAAAAATATATAGATATATATGCTTCTGATTGATATTCATTGTCATAATAAGCTTTCAAAAGACATTTTTCCCAAAATCGTCCTAGGGGTCCAGCAAGACCTTAAACAACTTGGTTCAAAGAAAAATCTGTTACCATCTGTATTGGGATATTACAGCAATTAAACCTGCTGTATAGGTGAAGAAAAGAAATCAAGTGAGCCTGAGTAGGTAGACTGTGAACATCAGTTAGAAAACATGATGCCCTGAGTGAGCGGATAGCTTTCAAAATCCCGTTAGAACCAATTCTGTAACTCAGTTTGGTAACTCAAGTATGGTGGACTTTTCATGCCATATTGTTTCTGTCTTCCACATTGACTAGTATTCAATAAATATTCACCAAAATCATTTCACCATCTTTTCCTAGTTATTTCATGAATGTTTTATGCGATTTCGGGAGATTATCAAGTAGTTTCGAAACAAGAAAGCGCTTAGATAGCTTAAAGGTAAACTCTTGGACAAGATTCACTAATTACGTTCCGAATGATATCCTTTCCTCTTCGGGTGTGTATCTATGACTGCAAGGAAAAATATCCCAGTGATAAAATGTATTGTGTTCTACTATATTTCTTTTACTAAAGCCTTTTTTTTAATTTACAGAATAACTTTATAGGGTAATTTCTTACCCAATTCCAATGTATTTAAAACCATTGTAATACAGATTAGCTTCAGACGATAAGTATAGCTGCTGAGTTTACTGTGACCAGATCTTACTGAGACCTATCTTAAAAATGATTCCATTATATAATTCAACATGTATGTAATATTGCAACAGGTACACGAATGGACTCACGAACACGGCTTAAATGGAGATGCTGGAATTGACAAGGGAGAAGACAAGGGTCCAGATATGTCCAATAGGACATACACTGTTTCCACTATTTTGGTTAGTCCATATTCATTATTATTGGACCAGTATTAACACTGGCTACGTATCGCTACTCATCTTATTGTTCTTCTTCTTTGGGTGGGAGAGTGGGTGGTGCTTATCAAAAAATTGCTAGGCTTTTTTTTTATTTCTTATCCAATTACCTTAAAGCTTTGACTGATTATGCCTTGCGCTGTTACGCATCGATTGACGGTCTTCGATTTCGAATAAATTTTGTAAATTCTATATAATATAAGTCTTTCAACAAATGGAGTCAACATTCCGGCTGTTCTAGTATAACCATAGTCAAGGAAGCAGATGATTTCTTCATGCGGATTCAACATTACGACTGCTCTAGTATAGACATATACAAGGAAGCAGATAGATTCAACATTCCTATATGTGTATGCTAGCGGGGTTCACAGCGTATTCCCGACTTTGTCGAACTTGTTTGATAGGTCATTATGACATTGAATTGTCATGTCATTAAAAGGGCTTAAATACCCATTTACTTTGTTTAGAGGACGTTCCTGGTCCGAAGTACGATTGTACTTGTTATAATTATTTTTCGTTATAAGTAATATTTTTTATATGAATTTTGCAACGAAGTAAATTAATTAATATTATTAAAAGTTGGAATATTCTAACTTTTAATTACACCGATTTCTTTGATAATTGATTTCTTTTGGTTTGTTACATTGTGCACGATAATAATAGTAATCGGGACACATATTTATATATTAATTTATCTCAATTAAGTTGTCCTAATATTCGATAGTATGTACTTAGTCTGGCCACATCCGATTACTTGATGAGCAATTACGTTTAATTTTCTTTTCAAATCAGACAGAGCCATATCTTATGTTGAAAAAAGATTGCCCAGATAGTGAAGGCAAGTGCGCATACGGCAATCAAAAATACACAGGTAAGTGCATCAAAATGTAATCATACCTGAGAAGTTTTACAAGGGCGTAATTTCGAAAAATTATAGGTTTATTTGACTCAGTATTTCAGCATTCATTATGCTATTATCATTTATTATGCCAACTATCTCTTGACGATAGCACAATAAATGCTGAAATATTGAGTCAAAACGATACTATCTCCTGATAATAGCACAATAAATGCTGAAATATAGAGTTAAAAAGATACTATCTCCTGGTGATAGCATGATAAATGCTAAAATATTGAGTCAAAACGATAATATCTCCTGATGATAGCATGATAAATGCTGAAATATTGAGTCAAAATGATACTATCTCCTGATAATAGCACAATAAATGCTGAAATATTGAGCCAAAATGATACTATCTCCTGGTGATAGCATAATTAATGCTGAAATATTGAGTCAAAATGATACTATCTCCTGATAATAGCACAATAAATGCTGAAATATTGAATCAAAACGATACTATCTCCTGATGATAGCATAATTAATGCGGAAATATTGAGTCAAAATGGAGTTATCGTTTTTCTGAATTTTACTTCTTGTGTAGTGTGTTTAACTCTTCAGTAGAACTACAGGTTTCCGAGAGGTTTGATCTCCATATATTATAGGTATTAAAGCCAATTCAATAAACCTAGCTTTTCCAGATCCAAAAGTTCTAAGCTCTATTGCCTTACGTTAATTGAAAACGAAATATATTAGAAAGACAATCAAAGCGGCCATTGCAAATGTTTAGACCAAACACTAGAGATGAGCACGTGGGTAATTCAAAACAATAAAGGTGGGAAGTGTAAAAGTTGAGAAGTTCTGTTCACTAAGGTCTAGTTAATGAGCTGTCACGCCTTGTAGACCCCTTGGGAGATAGGGTTAGACTGTTGTTGTGGAGGTCATCCATCAGTCCTCGCCAAAAACACCCTAAACCAGACGCTCAGGTGTTGGTTCTAAAATCCGATCACGTTCCTTCGAGACCTGCCAAAGGGTTTTTACACCTTAAACATATAATGCTTTTCTCGGCCTCCTGTTATTTACGCTATGTATTAACACCAGCTATAAGTCTTCCATACATTATAAAAGCGTGACAGCGTGAACTAAACCAGGCAAACGTAAAATACTGACTCAAAGTACCACTCATACGTCACTAGACTCATTTATCAAAGCTGTTTACCAATCTGTTAAAGAGGAGTGTGCAATATTCTAATTACTGTATGTCTGCAATGTTGTGTACGTTGGTCAATAGAATTGGAATGTTTGATTTATCTCACCAAACTAGCACCATTATGATTTGGTAATTTTAAAAGCCAATATAAATAAACCAGCAATTTGGACTGCAAATAACTTTAATCTTTAAAATTCAAGGAATGAAGTCAAATATATATATCTCTGAGACCTGCTGAATTCTGTAAGTGTTTGCATTTAATAATTCATTTGTCCACATTAACGTTGAGTGTAGATGCATTAATCAAGTGAAAGCGCAAATCATTTAATTGAATTGAAAACCATATTTTGAAAAAGAAACAAACGTTTTTTTTTTAATTTAATTTTTTTTTTTTTTTTAATATTTGACACGTGCACTAGGTTGTCAATGATTCCATCTATACTGTATTTTCATTTGACAGGTTACTGTGCCGATTTGGCTGTGGAAATTGCCCAGGTTGTGATGTTTGACTACAGACTTCACCCAGTACCAGACTCTTTGTACGGTCATAAACGAGCTAATGGCTCGTGGACTGGAATGATAGGGGAACTTGTCAATGGGGTGAGCTTACCATTCTACCACCTACCATTCTTTTTTCTATTATTATGTTTAATTTGATATTGTTAAACGGTATTTACAGAAGTTAGATTTAACATTGCAGTAAAGGGTTAGTCATGTATGGTTACAACTTCTATAATTATATTGACTTTTATTAAACAAGTGTCGCCATCCATATATGCAAACCGTATGTTGATACCATTACGCAACGAATCTTAAAATGTGGGAAGATAAATATTCCATACGTTTGTCATTATTGATGACGAAGTATACACGGAAAAGTAACTTAGCGATATTAGGCCAGCGAAAGGGAGCCCGGGAACATTGGCCGGTGAGAACATTGGTCTTTGCCAGAGAAGAAGCTAACTTTGTCCACTGAAATGAGAAAATGGACCATTGGTCTGTGAAAAGAGAACAAGAGAAGCTTGGCAGGTGGGAAAAAATTGGCCGATAAAAGATAATATTAAAAGCTATTGAACACGAATAAGATAACTTTGACCGGTGAAAAGAGAATTAGAAAACCTTGACATGTACAAAGATAATTAAAGAAATTTAGCCGGTGAAAAGAAAATTAGAGAGCTTTGGCCGGTGAAAAGAGAAATTGAGAACTGTGGCCGGTGAAAAGATAATTAGAGAACTTTGGCATGTGAAAAGAGAATTACAGAACCTTGGCCAGTGAAAAGAGAATTTGAGAACTTTGGCTGGTGAAAAGAGAATTAGAGAACTATGACCGGTGAAAAGATAATTAGAGAACTGTAGTAATCGGTGAAAAGATAATTAGGAAACTTTGACATGTGAAAAGAGATTACAGAACTTTGGCCAGAGAAAAGATAATAAGAGAACGACTAAAAGATAATTAGAGAACTTAGGTCGGTGAAAAGACAATAAGATAACTTTAGTCGGTGAAAAAAACTTCGTATTTATAGGCCTAAACCTTAAATTATCTACATAACATTTATTTTGTTTATTAATGCCGTTCATCGACACAAATTTTCTGTTGAGGACGTATTCTGTATTTTCTCTTTCTTACAAGTGTATGATCAGACAGGATTCATTTTGTTTGATTATCTGTTAAACAGAGAGCGGATCTGGCAATAGCTGACTTGTCCATTACGGTGGAGAGGGAAAAAGTGGTGGACTTTTCAAAACCATTCATGGATTTAGGAATCAGTATTATGATCAAAAAACCACAGACTGAAAAACCAGGAGTGTTTTCTTTTATGGCTCCGCTCTCCAGATATATTTGGATGTGTATTGTGTTTGCTTACTGTGGTGTTAGTGTGGCCCTCTTTGTAGTAAGCCGACTGAGTCCATATGAATGGAAGCAAATGATGTCGTCCAGCGGATCAGTTGTCGTGAATGAGTTTGATATTCCTAACAGCTTCTGGTTTTCTCTTGGTGCTCTTATGCAACAAGGCAGTGATTTCTTTCCAAGGTTAGTGGAATATAATTTATTATTTATGCATTTTGATAAAGCCCTTTGCATCAGGATTTTTCATCTGGATTTTATTTGGCCAGGTTTTATGTAGCCTATAACAGCCATTATAGCGTATCTGTTTCAACGCTATTCCTTAGATCTAAAATCCCATTAATGTATGGCATTAATATTAACGCTCATTTTGTTATGGATATTGGACGACCATTTTTCTACTTGCATCATATCACATATAATAAAGTCCCAATCCTAATCCCAATCTATTTTAAGCACAAACTATAGTATTGGATTCTTTTCGCTCTTTTATGTTCGGAAATGTTGAACTTATAGCTAAACTGAAAAAATGAAAATTTTATTAAATTTATTTAATTTCATGCCCTAATATAACATATGACACAAACACTGTTTGTAACGACTCAACAGTGACAATGAGTGACAGAAATAGTTGACTGCTGTTTGACATGTTTTCATTTAAATCTTAGGACAAAATTGGAAAAAAATAATTCACCATTTTTTAAATATATTTCTAAACTTCTAATGTAAAAATTTGTGGGGGAAAATAATATAAAGCTTCTTAATTTTTTTGAAAATATGAATACTTTGATTCTGTAATAAATAAAAAATATAAATGTTTTGGTAGACTTTTTAATAAAGGGCTAACATAATTGTGTTACACCTAAATTAGACTTGTACCTTTTATCTACCATCTCTGCTAGGCTATTTAAAACTAAAAAATAGATAGCAAAGCATGTCTGAAACGGAAATTAATTTTTTTTTTACATAATTTGTGTATTATTAAATCCCCAAAATAGAAACGAAAAGAGCAAAATTGATATTGATTTTAATTCATTTTTATATTCATTTATATGAATTTACATTTATGTCCAAGCACTTTAATTTATTACACTTCATAACATGACCCAATGACGCTACGTTACCTTACATAATATTAAATATAGAAGTGAGCCCCTGAAAGGCTGTTAAATATGATATTCTTCTGCTCATTCTATATCTTGATTTTGACTTAAGCTTCAATTTATATTGGATATAATTCATATAAAGTAGGCGTACTGTTGATGTTCGCTAAAAATAACTTTGTAAAACTAGATCTGCCAAACACATTCGGGAAATGTTTTCGTTGGTAATATTTCCTAGCAATAAAAACCACATAACTTCAGTAATCTGACATCGTGCATGGATTTCCTGATTAAAGCATAAATTCTAACTGCTAATCTCTCCCGGTTTCGTGTTGTGTTTTATTTTATGGGAGAGATTCCTCCTCGTTTTTCAAAGCCGTCTCTATAATCTCTTTTCCCTGGACTTTTCTCATTAACTCCTGCAGCAATATTGGTGCGAAGTCTTCCGTCTTGTGGCGGTAATTATACGGCAGCGCTTCCTAATTCTGCTGCTAGCCTTAGGATCAACATCTCAAACAATGGCGGAGTGGCCTCAATTCTCCCTAGCTTCAACTCCCGCCAAGTGGCCGCTTGATAAATGGGAATTTACTATAAAATTATTAATGAGGACGAGACAGAGATAAATGTGTTTCTGCCGGCTAATTAACGATGCCGCCATTGTAAACATGTAACCGAGCTTTTGAGACAATGTATTATTTCTGACCACGAACGTCTTTAGGAAAGGTCAACTGACCCCAATACGCCCAAACTCTTAAACTACACAGTTCCTTTAAATGGAGACTCGGGCAAACATTAACCCCTATTTTACCCAACAATTGAAACCATCCAAAGCGAACATGTAGTTAATCTACTATTAATTGTCAATTTCCACTTTATTTCCAATTGTAATTCGGCTAAATCTCGTGTTTAGTTTTTTGAGTGATTAAAATAATCGGTTGTATAAGAAATTATGTTTGTATGTTTTTAATTAACAAAGGTTCTTTTAGTGGTTTCTACAATCACTATTGACATTTCAAGCTTATTATGCTGCACGAGTTTCAGAAAGATTAATCTAAAAAATATAACTTGGCAATCTATTTACCTTATTTTTGATCCTTTTAACATTTCATTTAACCCGCCATTGAACGTTCCTTAACCACTCTTGGCATTTCATCCTTATTAGACTGCACAAGTTTTTAGGCATCCGAACTATCAAAACTTATTTTGATCAGTTCATCATAATTTCAAGTGTTCCATTGTTGATTACAATTTCCATGTGTACTATAAAACTTTAATGCTTAACCACGGGCTTACATACCAACGCCTCGTGATGGTCTGTTCGTTTTGCTTCATGACAAATCATGTACATGTAGTGTCCTAGATCTTGTGGAGGATTTAAGACAATAGCATTACTGCGTGCTCACCCTCAAACGATCTTGTTAAATATGCGGCATTACTGGTGTCATGTCCATCATTTAGTTGGTATTATGAAATGTGTCGCCTGCTGCTGTCTCATTGTTGATTCCATGGTATTGTTTCACACGACGATTAGTCCTTCACAGTTCACAGCACTGGTCGTCATGGTAAATAAGGTCCACTTTTATGGATTTATATTTCAGATCCGTCCTAATCATATTTTAATATAATCTTATATATAGGGACTACTCTCCCAACAAAAAAAACCCGCAACATCCAAATTGTTTTTCCAGCTATGAATTTTCTCAAAAATGGGCGTGATGTTACAATTTAAATTTCCGATAATTGAATTTAAACCCGTGATAGTGCCTGTTGATTCCATTTGACTTGAACACAATAGAACAGTTGTGGGATGATTTGGATGGACGCTTGCGCAGTCGTCATCCAGCGTTGCAAGCTTTGCAAGAGCTGGAGAAGGTTTTGATCAAGAATGGGTGAGAATTCTGCAAGACCGAATTCGTCGATTGATCGAGTCTATGCTGTGCTTTACAGGCTACATGTATATATTGGGCACAACATATATTGACCTTGAAGTTACGTCATCTGAACGCTATGGACTATAATGCGATAAGTTTTGTCATCTTAATGAACTTTTATGTCTGAACAACTAATGTGCCAAATTTCAGCGTAATGTGATGCTTTTTTCTGTATTCAAAATAATGTTGAAAATTTGAAGTAAATTGTATTTGTTGCGTTTCTTTTTTGGGAGAGTATTTATATTTTTATAAATGCAGAGTATATATATTTGTATGGGTAGCTTCGCTGTCTTATATATAGTGTGTATTGTTTGTTTCAGTGCTGTCGTATTAAAACAATTAATTGCAAACACACATCGTGGCAATCATTTACAATTTGCAATTAAATGAAATAAATGTTTGTGTCATAAAGTGACCATTACCTGTATTTTCGTTATTAAGGGATATCACCTCTTAGTACAGATTCTAGCTCAGAGTTTTTGTTCAGGTTGAGCCATGTGTTGGATATTTTATTTTGTTTTGCTTTTGCCCAAAAAGTAATCCTTGTATCCTATGATTGTAGATCTATATCTGGTCGTGTGATCGGCAGTGTCTGGTGGTTCTTTACCCTCATCATCATCTCTTCCTACACGGCCAATCTAGCGGCTTTCCTCACCATCGAGAGGATGAATACTCCTATAGAATCAGCTGATGATCTTATCAAGCAAACAGAGATAGCCTACGGCACACTCAGTGGAGGCAGTAGCAAATTATTTTTTGAAGTAATTTTTTTCTCGTTTCCGTACTATTAGATAAGGCAAATAATGTGAAGGGCCTACCCAGTACCAGCGACAGCTGATGTAGTTGTAGTGGGCTAGGTTTCAAAAAGAACTCCTTTGAAATTCAGCTCAATACAGCTAAAGCTGAGCATACTGACAGTGTTCATACTAACACAAATTGTAGATTTGACACGGCGTCTGTATTTTTAGACCAGGAACACTGCTCCATTATCGCTACTCATCTTTTTATTGTTGTTCTTCTTCTTGGGGGGTGATGCTTATCAAAAATGCTAAAAAAAAAATTATTTTTTATCCAATTACCATAAAACTTGAGCTGACTATTCCTTGCAGTGTTATGCATCGATTGCAGTCTTCGACTTCGAATAAATTTTGTAGAATGTATATAATATACCGGTATGTTTTTCTTCAACCGGTGTCAACATTCCGGCTGTTCTAGTATAACCATATACAACGAAGCAGATAGAGTCAACATTCCTATTTGTTTATGATCTGTGTTCACATGGTGTCCCCGACTTGTTTGATAGGCCGTTATAACATTGAATTGTAACATGACCAAAAGTGCTTGTATACCGATTTACTATGTTTAGAGGACGATCAATGTAGGGTTCCTGGTCTCTAGTACGATTGTACTTATTATCATCTGTCTTAATCTATAAACGATATTAGGTATGCTAAAAATGTATACTCGTCATTTAACTCAGACTGTTGCTGTATAACCAATCAGGTGGTAAAATAAGTCTTTACAGAAAATATCCCTTCTCCGTTCAATCAATGTCAACGGTCTGCTTGTGGAACTTAAAGGTTATATAAGCCAAGATAAATAAAACTAAATACAACAATTTATCGCTGATTTTCTATGCAGTTAATTGCAGCGGCTATAATGTTCAATTATTTTAACCCTTTACTAGATCTGATTTATCTTCCCTGTAAATCAGGTGGCGCTGCACTTCCGGCAAGTAGGCTATCCACCTTTATTTGTCGTGATCGAGCACTTGCCGGAAATATAAGCACAACTCCTTCTTGTACAAAAGAGCTACAAATCAAGGACTGATAACTCACGTTTAGGAAAGGGTTATACCTTCAGCTTTCCAATCATTACGGAGGGTGGTTGGACGAGAGCCTGCTCATGTCCTGGTGCTTTTGGAGCTACGGGGCATCGGGAAGTAGATTTATTGTGGTGTGTGTTTGTCCAGTCTCGTATTTTACATGTATATTAAGTATAGGTTTACCGACACTCTGACACCGGGCGAGAATCGAACTCGCGACCCAGGGAAACTAACTGTATTACATGTTTGTTGCTATGTGATGTCAAAGGGTGGTGTCCTCCACCCATAGGGCTAGCACATCGTTATATATGGGAAATACACCCTGAGCACGGCGTTAAACCCCAATCAAACAGATAAACCAAACATTGTGTTTTAAGTTACCAATCACTGAGTTTTAAGTTAGCAATAATTGTGTTTTTTAGTAAAAAGTCGTATTTTAATATTTTACTAAGGTTTGTTAAGTTAACTATTAATCTATGTATATGATTTACTTTCAGAAATCTAAAGTGCCCACCTACCAGAGAATGTGGGCATTTATGTCTGCAGCTGAACCCTCAGTTTTTGTAAAAAGTGTTAGTCATGGTGTCCAAAGAGTGCATCAATCAAAGGGCAAATATGCTTTCTTAGTAGAGTCCACAACAAATGACTATATCAACAACAGAAAACCATGTAATACTATTAAAGTAGGACCAAATCTAGATGCCAAAAATTTCGGGATAGCCACACCATCAAATTCCCCTCTTAGGTAAGTATAGCTTGCAGTGTGGCATACATATTTTCAGTTCTAGAAATTCATCAAGTACATGTAGGCCTATTTAGACATTTAAACGTCAGACATTATGGAAACTTTGAAACAAACTGTTTTGCTGGCTTTACAATGAATTTCGACTAACTTAAACTTCAAAGAGACATTGTCACCCAAAATAATATATTTTTGCGTAATTATAGAATAACATAATTTATACTCAAGAAGTAGAAATTAGAAGCTTTCAATTAATTCCACGTCTAAGTGTTTAGGCTAAATAGAAGTTTAGAAGAAACTAAAGGTATTAAACTCAAATATTATTCCACAAAATTAAAATGAAGGGGCGGCAACTCCCGTATAACAAGGCTTCGATAAACATTCATATATAAAGCATTAAGTAGGCTTGTGAGTTTGATAGGCGAAATTCCGCTATTATTCTCGCAAATGATTGGTATCTAATTAAACCTTACATTGGAGATGTTCTTCGATCACCATCAACTGTCGCCAAAAC
>JAVFBY010168554.1:0-11347 GCA_034781015.1 Tonicella lineata | reverse complement strand
TAAGTCCATAACCGAATTTTTAAAACGTCTTATATTCTATATTGTATAAATTGAGACACCCTGTTCAAGGGCCTTTTGTGGATTTCTGGCTAACACTATGCCGTAAACTAATCGGGTTTGTGGTTTATAGCTTCCAAGGAAGTGGATGAAGCCATCAAAAAAATTCTAGCGATGGCGCAATATTAGCGTCTCCAAATGTGTGAGTTTACTACAGTTGATTTAATAGACCGTTACTCTTGCCTACGCGGCTCGCTTGCATGCTAAAGTAGACAAGTTTAATTGTCTAAAGGCAAGTGTGAGTGATCACTCTCCTTTCATTGAGAAGCCTGTACATGTACATGTATCTCAATCATAGTTTTCAGAGAGAATTCACTGCTTACATGTACAGTAGGTGTCACGTGTCTGAGGGAGTCACAGGAGGTGACTTCAGCTATGGCTTTGAGTGTTTTTAAGGTTTCCTTTCTGTTTATTCCACCATATTACGTTCCTGTGTATTCCACCGTATTACATTCCTGTGTTGTTGGGGAGAACGAACTGAATGGGGTCTTTCCATGGTTATGGAAACTCATTATGTGGATCAATTTATAGGTTTCCCAAATTTTCCCAAACTAAAATTCCATTTTGCTACTGATTTTTTTTCATAAATGCACACTTATAATGTATTTGAAAAAATCAGAAAAGCAGTAACATGCAAATGATAGGTTATCTAAAAAAAAGTTAGAGGACTAATTTTAAGGTTAATGCCGGAAAACATAAGGGAACAGACCTGATATTAAAGTCATACAGAGACATGCAAGCCTGAGAATTTCACGGAACCGATCGTTTCGTTTAGCATGCCGTAATTGTCGTTATCGTACAGGAAAAACACTGTACCAAAATTCTGTTTCCCATTTAATACCTAAACTGCATTGATACATTTTTTTTTACACAGAACCAAATTCAATTTCCCAGAGTTTCCCATCAATTGAAAACACTGAACTGATAAAAAAGTTACTGATCCAATCTGAAATTCTCAGGCTCCAATCAAACAAACAATAAAAAAGATCCCAAAAAGGTAAACATGCTGCAAGTGCTTTTGTTTACCTCCAAATATCAGTTGATGACTGACAGACTGTAAATAGAAAGATAAGTCTGAAGGACTGGCAAAATGGTTTACTGTCTGTAAAACACATGCTGTGGACTCGTGGACTAATACAAAATTATTTTGACTTGTAAATTAATTTTGTGACATTTTGTCAATCCAGATATCAAATGAAGTTTGTATTATTGATTAAGCAATTTTGCATTATTTTTCACATTTATGTATAATTTAAAAAATAAGCAAAACGGTGATAAATGCAAGTGATAGGTTACATGTACATGTATCTTGAAAATTTAACATTACCAACTTTTTAGGGTATGCCAGAAAACAACATACAGACACCACACTACTGTAACTGTTGTCACCAATGCTGATTTATTAACTAAATTCTCTTCATTCTGTGTTACCTAATTATTTTTATTATCACCTGTGGCCTGATGTTCAGCCTTTTTTTATTTACAGGTGTCAGGTGTGCTGTTGTTAAGTGGATGCTTCATTTGGAGCCAGGCCGCTTGAAATCTTCTTCTGGAGAGTTAATAGGTTAGACTTGGCCTTGGTTATTCTGACGTCCGCCTCCGTGAAGATAAAGTTATGTTTAGCAGCTTATGAAGGCCAGGTGCACTAACAACATGCTGAGAAAGACGCACTATGGTTAACCATGGGTTTCATTTATAAACATCGAAGCTAGAGCTGAAACGCTGTGGAGATGGATCGGTGGGTGTGTCCTAATGATCGCCAGCTCGCCCTTAGGGCAAAGTGAGTAGACATAATATAATTTAATATTCTCTTGGATCAAACATATACACATGTACATGTACTATACATGTTGAATATTTCATGATCATGTACATACCTGGGCTGTTGGGAAGAAAGGACTGAACGGGTCACATGGTTATGTAGATTCAATTTTATAGGAGGACCAATTTATAGGTTTCCCTAATAAATAGCAATGTTCATCTAAAATTGCTTTTTTGCTACTGATTTTGACAAATTTTGTCAATCCAAACATGAAATGAAGTTTGTATTATAAAGCAATTTTGTTTTATTTTTCGGTATCAAAAAATTAGCAAAGCAGTGAAAAACACAAATAATAGGTTTATATCAAAAAACATTTTAATGTACATCTTTTAAAGTACAATGTATGTACATGTTTATACAGTTTATAGTCCATGGAAAACTTGTTAATCAAGAACATGATGATTTGTCTTTCTTTTTTAATCGACTTCCCTCTGCCAGTGAGATTTACTTTTGAAAAATATACTGTTAAACAATAAGTTTACGATTTATTTCACAGATCGGTTCAGATAAACTTAGAAGTCAAGGGTTTGATTCTCAAAATGGAACTTTCTTAGCGGTTGAGACATGTGAGAGGAGCTTTATGCTTACAAGTCCTGGGTTTAACATTCAACATTAAAATCAGCTTCCATGTTATTATCCCCAAATAACAAAAATATTATTAATTTACTAAAAAAAGACTACATTTTTTTCTCAGACTGGTTCGAATAAAGTAGCTTAGAAATCAAGGGTTTTATTCTAAAAATGAAACTCTATAAGTTGAATAGCTGATCTGTTGAAGCTGAGAGAATTTTATTAGCAGTAAATTACTGAATTTAGTGTTTTAGAAAATGAAGCTCTGCATGTAAGTTGAATTGCTGATTTGTTGAAACTAAGAGAATTTTATTAGCAGTAAATAACTGAATTTAGTGCTTCTTAAAATGAAACGCTGCATGTATGTAAGCTGAATAGCTGATCTGTTAAAAATGAGAGACTTTTATAAGCACTAAATAACGAAAATATTATTAATATTTTTTTTGTTTTCACAGACTGGGGGCTGGCTGGTCAGTTCACACAAACAGTTTACAATCATTTCACAAGACTGATCAGATGAGCTTAGAAGAACAGGAGCAGATCATGAATGTGATTCTGAAAGCAGAGTACCTGGAGCAGGTGGAACAGGAACGCATTGGGTTAGCTTTATTAACTGTTCTCTTTTAATGACTTCCCCTCAGGGTCTTGAGTATGTTTTGAAGATTTTTGAACGACTCAAAGAGGAAGAGTAAGTTTTCAACGTGCAGAGCATTCATAGCGTTTCACATTTCTATTGTGCTGCGTCTAGTTAATGTTGCATACAGGCCGGTGGGTGTCTGGGAGCTTCCTGATGTCCCAGTTCTGTTTGAGCTACATTGTATGAAAGGGACATCAGGAAGCATATTTGTTTTGTTTTGTGTTTCCTTTTTTTCGTTTTCTTTTTTCTGTCCTTGACCTGTCTCGTCTTTTTTGTTGCTATGGATTGATGGCAAGGGTGGTTTCCTTCACCAATTGGGCTGGCACGCCGTCATATAGGTGAAATACCCCTGTGCACGGCGTTAAACTCTAATCAATCAATCAATCTTTTAATGACAGAGGTGTGAGCTTCCTGATGCCCTAGTGTTCTCGCAGCTAACCAACATCAGGAAGCCTATTTGTTGTGCTGTCCTGTTTTTCGTTCTGTCCTTGTTGGCTTCTTCTATGTTTCCATACAGTGTAGTTGAGGGTGGTTTCCTCCACCTCTTGTACTGGCACACCATGATATAAGTTAAATAACCTTGAGTATGGCGTTAAACCCTAATCAAACAAACAAATCTAATAAACCAGTAAAGTATAAAAATTATAAAATGTCACATGCCGTAGCATTGCTGAAATGCTACTCAATGTGATGTAAACCAATCCCGATAGAAACCCAGTCAAAATAATATGGGAATATTATTATATTCTTTCTAGTCGTTTGGTTGATAAATTAGACAACATGAAGAAGAATGCCATGGGTGATGGATCCGCACAATGTATACTATGTGGAGATGAATTTGGGTTGCTAGGGGCCTCACCTAGTTACTGTGATGATTGCAGAAAGGTACTTTTACATTCACTGTTACCTTAAACCAAAAGTTTAATACATGTTCTTCTAGTCTATTAAAATGAACAGTTAATGCAATTAAGTAAGAAGACTCCAAATTAAATTAAACGATGGTGCTATCCAAGACCCTCTACCTCATTAAATCACAATAGTATGCTATTCATATTAGCTGCATTGATATTCAATTAATGACTTAGTCAGGCCCATGTTGTGTCTCAGTGGTTAGTGCATCTGACTGCTGATCCTCCTCCTTCAATCTGCCCAATGAACTTTCTGAAGTATATATGATTGAGTCACATGAGGCGACTTCTCAGTTTTTCCCACCATATTAACTCGTGCAGAATAAGAAATGGAGGGAATCAGTTGTTATGTAAGCGAAATAGGATGTTAAACACCAATAAAACAAATCAATGAGATAGAAAGGGCGCTGCAGTAAAAGTGGATTGGAATTCAACCCACAAGTCATTTCACTCTACCCCTGGAAAAAATTCAAAATTTCTCACGAACATAAATTTGTGAAATAAAAATTTTGTATCTCCAAAGTCAAAAGACCAATACATTACTTTAAAAAATTCTAGCCTTGTCTCAAACTAGGGTTGTATGAGATGCATGAGCCATGGAGACCTACAAATGTGGATTAGTGTATAAACATATAGGTATTACACTCTCAATGCACCAAGAGGGTCACAAAATCTTGAAATGTTCTGTTTTCCCTTAGCATACTTATAAAAGTGAAATTTGTTGTTCTTCATGAAATAAATACATTTGACGTGTTGTTTACAGGCAGTGTGTACAAAATGTGGAGTAGACACCTACAATATCAACCGACAAGCCCTGTGGCTCTGTAAAATATGTAGTGAATCAAGGGAGGTAAGTGGTACCATTTACACACTCAGGGAAGATAACTCAGACGACTCCGGTTGCTGTAAAAAAATGTAGTGATTTGAGATAGTTAAGTACTGCCATTAACATACTCAGGGTAGTCCATTTTAACTCGGAAAACTGTGTCTGTGTAAAATATATAGCCAGTTGAAAGAGATTAGCTGCACCATGCATCTACTAAAACTCAAATTATTATTTAAATAAGGTTATCGTTAAGCCTCAGTTAAGCAAAGTACTAACACAGTATTTGAAGAGACCGCTAGAAGCAGGGGTCAAAATATCACATGTCTACCTGTCCCTGACAAGTGGATTTCACAAGTGACAAGTGAAAATAAAATCTATCTGTCACTGGCAACAAGTAAAATAAATTGGTGTTATCTTTAATAATAAAAGTAAAAGTATATTTTGCTTAGCAGAACTGCCGGGGTCCAAGCTGTTATGCCATAAAAAGCATTACATCACATGATTGGTTAAAATCTATACTATGGCGATACAGGTGCTTAAAATCTAATCTCATTACCATCGACTACTAGTATTCCCTCTAATAAGTGACAATGGCACTCTATCTACTCCAATCAAAACTGTTCATGTAATAATTATGTAACATGCAAACCGATCACTTAGAAAAATGTATTGTGTCTATTCCTTACATAGAAGAATAATAAATATCAACTTTTATATTTGTGATATATATAATTCCTCACAGATAGAACAGGTGGAAAACTGAAAAAAATTGCATATAAATTAAAAAATTATAAAATGATTGCTTAGTTCCGAACATCCTGGAGAAATTAAACAGGACTGGATAGATCATATGACTGGTTAGAAATACCCAATTTGATATGAGGAACATCCGTTAGTCACACATTAATCGAAGTCAAATAGAACAGTGTTATAGTTCCAATGCGTTTGATTGGTGGTGTGTTCTGGAATAGATCAAACGAGCAGGCCATTGGTGTCTGAGCTAACGGGCATTGGGAAGCCACCTTGTTATTGGTTTATACGCTCTGCTTATTTCAAATTAGCGTGTGGTTGGGTAGGAGCTTTCTGATGCCCTGGTTCTTTCAAAGTTAAGGGGCATCAAGAAGTATATATTTTTTGTGGTGTCATTTTTTGTTAGTTTTTTTTCTCTCTTTTGTCTCGTCTTTCATGTTGCCAGTGACGTGAACCGTGGTTTCCACCACGTATGGGGCTGGCATGCTGTCATATAGGTGTTAAACCCCAATCAATCAATCAATTTCATATTATTATTGTTATTCCAGTATTTAATATCATGGACATTTTCTTCTTCCCATTTGGCTGGCATTCCATCATATTCTTGGGAATATAACCTAAAGTACTGCATAAAACCTTAATCTGACAAAAAAATCTGTTATTAACCAGGTTTGGAAGCGATCTGGAGCCTGGTTCTTCAAGGGAATTCCAAAATACAGAATACCAGAGAAGAAAGGAGAGCCTTGCGGACTCAAATATCATGGGAGCTTAAACCGAGGAAGGAACGAAAACCGCTCCCCGAGGACAAACCGCTCGGGTTCTGTTCGGACATACAACACATGGAGTCGTGGTAGGGGCGGTGGTGGTGGAGTAAATACTGGTGGGCACAATGTTGTTGGTGGTGGTGGGCACAGTGCTCCAGCTACTGTTGGTAAGGAAAATGGTGGAAATATTTTAAGCTTATTTTTTTAAGTTTAAATCCGTTTTGCAAAACTTAACATTGTCAATATCACTTAAACAAATTCATATCTTTTCATGAAATGATTTTTTTATGTGCTACATTTTAGAAACATACAATGAAATCACAACTTTATGATTGGGGGATATTCTCTCAAATTCTTGGGGTTAAAATTGTGTTTTCGGGAATGCAAGATGAGCATTTTTCTTAATGCTTGAACTGATATTTTGTATGTAACATAGCTATCTTATGACAACTTTATTAAAGTTTTTTTGTCTTTTATTATAAAGATTTTGTTGTTCTGCTTTCAAAAATGAGATAGGTCTTTCAGTTTGTTTTGGCATGTTTAAAGGGAAAGGAGATGCCTCTAATAATTTCACTATACTTTTGTTTTTCTTCTGTTTTTGGCACCTGTTTTTTATGTGTTTTTTTATTTTGTTACTATGCAATATGGTGAAGGAGTTTGTATAACTTGAAATTTAATGGTAGTGGATGATTTTATTTATTATTAAAAGCATATATTTTATGGGATTTACACAAGATACATTCTAAGTTTGTTACTATCTAAATTGCAGAATCTCCGTGGCTCAGTAGTGCATTGACCCATTAAACATCCTTCCGTACAAAACTCATATTCAAAGCTGCCTGTCAACCATCTGTATTTTAGGGCAGTTAACCTATGATTTAGGTTTTACATTTTAATCGCTTGGTTTTCTGCTAAACACTGCCAATGTCAAGTTATTTAGTTTGTGACAAGTGAAATATGTATTTCATGAACGTAGGGGCTCAAACCAGGACCTTTGGCTAGCAGGGCCAATAATCTATTGCTCCAGCTACAGATGCAGACAATAGAATGACTTGAATTTACACCCAAGTAAAGGCTACCAATCTCAAGCTTTGTAAAGCACTGACAACCAGATGCTAAAGTAGCATTGTTTTGTTCGAAAAGTTACCCACAATTTAGTCAGTGGCCTTCCAGATAATATTATAGAGCTTTATTTTTGCAAATTGATTGCATGCAGTAATAAAGCTTTTCTTTCCAGAATCCTTCATCAAATTCTGATCAATACCCTTTTAGACATTCTGTACTCATTCAAGTACCATTTGTTTTTTTACACAGACTGTAAACTTTGGGATAATTAAGCGCCATTTCAGGCTTTGAGTATCATGCGCACATTCACTATTACCAGGAGGATAATCCCCCTTTTTATAAAAAAATTAAGCAATTTCATTAGAAAAGTTTAAAACTGTGTAAACAGAATGTCAATCTAAGCACAATTACTTTTGATAGCCAAGATTCAAACAGTTGCATCGCTATATTGTCTTATGACATCAGCAGGTGGTTGGGCAGTAGCTTCCTGATGCCCTCAGAGTCCAGGGGCATAAGGAAGTAGATTTTTTTGTGGTGTCGTTTTTAGCTCCTTTTTTTTCTTTCTTTTTCTGTCTCATCTTCCGTGTTGCCCGTGACGTGAGCAGTGGTTTCCTCCACCCATGGGGCTGGCACGCTGTCATATAGATGAAATATTCCTGAGTTCGGCGTTAAACCCCAAACAATCAATCAATCCTATGACATCATCATCAGGGTTCGCGAAATATTGAGAATCTTGGTTGCCCTTCGGGCAGTCCGAATTTAAAATGTTCTTGCCCGAAAGCAAAAACACTTGCCCGAAAAATTTATCATTTTCATTAATTCCACCGGCACCTTCAAAATTTCTAGGCTAAGTAGAATTTTGTATTAAATTTAGATATTTTTCCAGAAAATTTAACTGTTGCTTGTACATGTACAGTCAATCATATTAATTGAATGTTCTCAAAGTTATTTCACAGTATACATTGTATATGTTATTGTCAAATTTATGACAGTAAAACAAGGTTGCCCTTCGGGCAGCTGCTTTCTGATTTTAACTTGCCCGAAAAAAAAAGAGACTGCCCCGGGCATTCGGGCAGCTGATTTCGTGAGCCCTGAATGTAGACAGAGCACTTTCTACAGTTGTACATGTAAAATAGGCCTGTCAAAGACTACATAAATTATGGCGATTTACTGAATACCTTGACATAAAATGGCGCCTCGTTATGACCAAGCCACTTACATACAGGCAAAGGTTTTAAATGCCCAACAGAACATCCTAGCACAAATGAAACAAATCTAAGTTACACAATAATTAATATGATACTTACACATTATTTAATACGGTAGATAAAAACAAGGTCTGACAGGTCCTTGAAAACCTTGAAAGTACTTGAATTTTATTTTTGAAATTCAAGGCCGTGAAAGTGCTTGAAAACAGTTCTTTTTTCTAGCTGGGCCTTTGAAGTACTTGAATTTTCAAATTTGTCTGGGGTTGTATCTTCGGTGACATTGTAAGAAGATTAAGCTGTGGATGTATTAATCAGTGGTCAGTATGACCAACCGAGAAATCCAGTAACAGGCTTCGTTGATGGTCGTATTGGAGGATATGTGGGACAAAAACAGCAACCAAGACAACTCCTATTTAATCACAAATTTATGCCGATATAACACTAAAATGAGTCCTTGTATTTAGCTAAAGTAATTTCTTGCAAGTGCTTGAATTTTATTTTCATGGATAAGTACAAATCCTGTAAAAAGTACTTGTGTTTATTAAAGTGAAAAGAAATAAGCCTTCATTCATGTAACATTTATGATTCACTAACTTTATTTTCTAACTCATGCTTTGATATTAACTTGTCTTTGATGAGAGTTATCTTCCCTTAATGCAGGTGGTGCTGGTAGCTATGGTGACAGTACTGAAGGAGAAAGTTCTGAGAGCTCTGAAGATGAGGTCAGCATTGGACGAAGGAAAAAGGGAGGCCTAGAATCTGGTAGGAATCATTATAATGATAGTTAATTTTTCACTTTCACCAAGTACAGCAGTTCTGCTCGTGGTAACTCAAAGCTGATTTGTTCTCATGCTTTAGGACTGTGACATTGGGTGTGGTTTCCTTCATCCATTGGGTTGGCATGCTGCTATATGCGGGAATTAACCTTAAATACAAATGTATTGTTGACATAGAACTTAGGCTTTATGCTTTTTGCAAATGTGTGATGTCATTATCGCCATGTTGAAACTATGACGTGCCTTATTTTTTTTGTTGATCAGATTCATATTGTCCCAGTTCTTCTACTAGTTCATCCTCATGCAACTATGTTTACAGTATAAGTCACCTGCAAAGACAAAACTGCGTGGAAAAGCCAACAAAAATAGTCAAAAAATTTCGTTGTTCAATTCCACCCTTTAAAAGGGATGCTGGTAGATGTATGTAGGCTACATTTTATAATTGATTTTTTTTCTCTACAAACATCTTTTTCCCCTCCAACTTGATTTCTCTTCAGCCGCCTCACTTAATCTGTATTACTTGTGATAATCCTATTGTTGTTGTTGTTACAGAAAGCACTTAATCTGTATGACTCGTGATAATCCTATTGTTGTTGTTGTTACAGAAAGTGATAACGTTAGTATTGGAAGTAACCAGTTGTATGGTTCTCAAGGGATGGCCGACAGTAAAACCAGCATCACCAGTGGTAACACGTACGGGGGACAGCTGAGTGCGACCGAGAGTAGTCGTGGAGACGACAATCACGACGAGACAGACAGCGAGAAATCAAGTATGGGAGGTCAGTTCAGTCTATGTGTTAACCCTTCAACCCCATGATGGTGGTGGACATATACATGGTGGTGGACATATACATGAAAAACTTACCTCACCATAAGAGACCCATATTACCTTTGAAAGGTTCTCCAAGGTTCTGGGTCCACTTTCAGGAAATGTTGAAAGACCAAAAATATCATACGATATCTTAGTTGCTATGATGCTATTTTTGTCTTACAACATTTTGTGAAAGTGGCCCCTGTTTCCTGAGAACTGACAGCACTTATTCCTTTTACATTTCCATGAAACTTTCAAAATTTATGTTTTTCAAAATTTTTAGGGTGAAGGGTTAACAGTTTGCCTGATTTGTTTCAACAATGTTTAAATAATTTTGTATCTGGTATGCTGTATCGTTGGACTTTATATTCTGTTTTGCTACTTATTAATTGCAAGATCTTATTTGATAGAGAAATAAATCAGACAATTTTTTTTTATGTTGTCTTGTGTCTCGCGCCAGTCAATGCTAATACTATTAAACCACATTTTCACCTATCATCTGGGCAGGAGGGAATTGGTCAGTGGATTGCTGATGAAAAGGTTACGACATTAAACCCTGATGTAGCCCCTTGGTCGATAACGAGTACATTTCGAGAGAGACAAGTAAAATATAAATCAACTTGTCATTTGCCACAACAAGAATATTACATGCACCATGTATAATGTTATATCGCATACAATACCAAAGTAAAAATAATAGTCACTCGCTGTCTGTAAGTAATTTGGGGGAAACATGTCAACCCCTGACACATGACAAGATATGTTATGGTATGGCTATGTCCCTCTTTTTGTCTAGCCATCCTTAAACTATTAAAGGGTTAACTAATTATTTCTCAAAATACTTTTTTTACAGAATCTAAATTGTATTTTAACCTATATATGTACATTAATTATACTGAATGAAGTATACAGTTTACACTTTAGTGTAAATGAAAGATATCCATAACAATGAATGCATGTAATGTTTTCAGGATTTAGTCGCACTGGGTCCCTGCGATCCGGGTCAGACATACCTCCTAAGCTAGAGGAGGAAGGTGACATTGACCAGGCTTTCAATCGCTATGGAAAACCAGGTGTGGATGATATAGATGACGCGGGACCGTCCTCACCTGACAGTGATGGCAGTAAGTATAGATAATAGTTAATCAACTTG
>JAVFBY010168443.1:0-11347 GCA_034781015.1 Tonicella lineata | reverse complement strand
CGTCCGACATCGTTATGTTAGCCCTGGGCATTCTTACAGCAGTAATTCGTCGATTGACGCCCACGCAAACTGTAAGGTATCCACACATATCACTACACAAAATGGAGCCTCTTTTGGACCAAGCCGGTTATATATAGACCGGCGAAGGGTTTAATCAAATGGGTAGATTGTTGGCCTTGTTAGACAAATGTTCCCGGTTCCATCCCCAGTCGAGGCATCATATTTGTTAGTTCACGGTCCAGTCGCTTATTACTTATTGTAAACGCCCCGGGTAACGTGCCTGGTAAATAATCCCCACTTCCGTCATTTAGCTATGCCCAGCGAAAGGTCTCGTGACAAGTCGAAATTCAAGACAGTTTGCGGTTGAATCAGCCGCCATGCAGCAATTTGATTCACAATTTTTGATATACGTTTGTTGAAACGTGATCATTATAGATTAATTGTGCAGGGTAAATCTTCAAAACTATTTTTTTGGTTTATTTTCTTGGCATTTGAAATTTCTGTAACGGAATCTGGAATACAAGGGTTCCGATACAGAACGTTTTTTCCGCCATTGTTCTCTAGGGCTCCGGATTTGAAATCATGCTCGCCCAATTTTTTAGGGCTTTATACATGTATTTGTGTGACAAATTATCTCAACCACAAATAATTGTGTACATTAATATGAAATTTTCCCAGATCCCAAAAATTACGTGGTCCAAGTTGTTATTAAAAATATAAACAATGATAAGACTGTTCATATCATTAATGCCCTTAATCAGTACAACTAAAGCTTATACGATATATCACTTAATAAACTAGTAATGAAAACTACGCTTCACGCAACATAAAACCTGTAACATACCCAAATGATTACAGCAATTCACTTGGCATATACATTATTATATATATACAAAATGCATCAAGTATGGCGATAATGAGCAGTCAAAAAACTTATGCACATAAATTCGTACTTCAGACTCGTGTATTGCCCATGTTGAACGTTGACGTCAACACTCCCTACAATTGTACAGTATTATTATTTATCGTTATAACACAGCTCAATTACTATTTAAATGAACACCGACAAAAGTGGTACAGTAACGTATAACTATAGCAAATTACAGAAGATCTATTACATGTTATGAATGTTGCAACCAAAACATATTGTTCAATTCCGTTCAGTCGAAAATTCAACATTGTCACAAAGAGTCGATCAAAGATTTAAACCAATCAATAAATCCGGCAAGATACAATAACCTATACAAGCAACTAAAATCAGTCTTAACGTTAGAGCATTCAACTACATGAAATTATAACTATCAACTTATTAACATTTTGAAAGACCTCATCATAGCATCAACGTTCTGCACGCTTCGAGGAAGGAAAAGTCAGATGTAGGAGTGAGTATACGTTGAAGCGAGTAAGTCAAATGCCTCAGAGTGTTACTGCCCTTGATTCGGCATCTTCGCTAGCCAAGGTTTTTATTACGAGAAACTCTCCATTACAATACCTTGGCAAATCGTGCAACCCAAATCAGAATTTACAACTGCGCCATCTTTTGTGCAAACTGGTCATAACTCTTCTTATTGTTATATTATTCAACCAATCAGACAGGAACTTACAAACAGTATAAATTCACCATTACGTCATCTAAACTTTTTGCACAGACATCTGCGTCACTTATCTATATGAGCTGAGTAAATGTGTTATGAGATGTACAGTATCCTCAACCTAATAGACCATCACTACAGGGGTCGTGCAATAGATCATCACTACAGCATATCAGTCAATGCGACCAGCCTGAGGAGTCTCTTAGTGAGGCGACGCCAGACTGTCTACTCGATCAGCCGAGTCAGCTTATGGCGCCATCTGATTGGATCCGTAGACTTTGCTACGGAACCAATCAAAATCGTAGCTTTGTATTCTGGTTTGAGTCGCACGATCCGACAAGGGATTGTAATGGAGAGTCTATACCTCGGAATAAAAACCTTGTCTAGAGAAGATGTAGAAACTAATTATTTCTACTTTTTGGGTTTATTCTTGACTAAGTAAAACGAGATGTGTATAAGACATTCGCGGGTAAAATTATAGAAGTAAAAAGTATATTTTAAAAAAAACGTTATTATTTACAGAGAATACAACGAAAGAGACCCAAGTTATGATGGTTCATGGAGTGAAAAGGTGTTGCCTCCAAAAAAAGGTCGTCATTTGCTGGGAAATACCGCCATAAATGCAGAGAATAACGGTTTAGACTGGACAGATGATGGTCGCCTGAGTTCCACATCAAACGATAGTCGATTCGCTCACTACAGTCTCCGCAGTGGAGAAGGTGGAAATTGGGACAAGTGGAAGTTTAGTACTGGTGAACCGTATGGTTTGTCTAGTTTAGCTCGGTACCAACAAAACAAGGATCCCCAACCGTCCGAAACTGAGACGGAGACAAGAGCTTCAAACGACCGCAACACCCCGAGCACTCAACTCAGTCTTCATAGTGCTCTCATTGAAGAAAAGACACCAGAAAAACAGTTAAAGAAAGTTGTCGATGCAGCTTCACGGAATACTGATGAAGGTTACCAAACAGGAAAGTGTCGCCCAAGTATAGAAAGCGAACCAAAATCCAGATACAGTGATACAAAATATGATTTTTATGATGGTACAACTCTGATCTATACCAAACCTAAATCAAAATCAGAAATAGAATCATTGTCGCTGAAATCGGAACATGATCGACGGAATTTCAGCAAAGTAGATCTTTCCGACAAAGATGGTTCTTACACCAGCTTTCTCCGTGAGGATTTCAGCACTTCGTCTCAGGATATACCAGGCTGTCCAACGAGAGATAAGAGGAGTGAGAATATTCACAACGGTACACCCAGCGTTTCAAATAAAGGCGTTAACTATGTTTCTTCAGATGAAAGTAAGTTTTCGTGGCTGGAGAGTATTACTGTTAATCCCGATATGATAACCAGTGAACGAACGACATATTGTGAGGAATCGTCACCTAAACCAAAAAAAAAGAAGTGGACCGTGGATCATAGCAGTCTAGAAAGCTGTTATAAGGATGGTCATGACATGGCTGATCTGTATGCCTACGATAATGCTTGTTACTTGGATTCGGGAAGCAGTCATTGTATAGCTTCTATTGGAGGCAACACAGGGGATGTAATCGGTGATGTGGTAAGCACAGATCGCCATCGTAGTGCATACTCTGAGGAGGACACGGTGTGGAAGGATGCTCGTGCAGACAGTCAGTTCGTAGTTGAGAATTACATTGGAACAAACAGTAACCATAGTGTTCTTCAAGAAAAACAGAGTGCACTTTCTACTGGTGACATTTCAGTTGGGGTTATGGAAGATAATTCCAGAGCTACAAATCTTAAAAGTTGTTCCCGCCAAAGCCAGAGCCAGCAGTCTGAACGAATGCAATCTGCGAATTCAAGCCATAGAGAAAGTGGATTGTCCTCCCCCGACAGCGCTTCTGGCTACAAAAAGTTAAAGTATGTAGGCAATTTCTGGAGCGGACCAGGGAGCGATCCGTCAGTTATTGGAAATATACCTGGCATGGATTTCTACAATAGAGCCGTTCGACAACTGAATGCAATGATAACAAGAAAACAGGAGACACCATTGTCAGGGCGTTCTTCAAACACTCAAAAACGCTCGTCACATCTAAGCCATGGTGTGGACGAAGAACCCGTGACATTGGCAACGTCCAGTCAACACACAAAATATGCTTCATACACAGTTAGTCAAAACGACATCATTAAAGAAGACGGTGAAAATGCAATAAATGGTGGAAGCAAAATTAATAGATCTGTTCACATGGTATCTGCAAGTCCCAGCACTGAAAGGTACTCTTCAAGAATAGATGCCGGATCGCCAAAAGTCAGTCGGAGCAGAGGAGAACAGATGCAAAGTGCAACTAGCTTTGATTTACAAAGAAGTCCGAGTTCGAAGAGCAGTCTAAGAGATCGTAAGTCAAAAAGTACAAGACAAAGTGTTCCATTTGGAAATAGCAGCGCAAGCAGTGCAAAGAGCCTAAGTAGAGATAGTAGTGATATTGGTAAATTTGTTCATGTTATGGAAGATTTAAATGAGGGTGAAATCAGTAAAAGTGGTTCAAGGATCCCAAAATCTATGACAAGCCGTTCAAACCATTCTGGGCCCATTGACAGGTGTAGAGGTCCAGCTTCTGAGAAATCAATAACTGATAGTAAAAGTTATTGTGTCCAAGAATCTTTATCTGCTATTTTAGATAAAGCTCTTAGTGGCGGGACAAAGAGTAGTAAAAACCAGTTAAATGATTTTACAGAAGATAAGGCTACAAGCGGAGCATATTCAGTTTTCTCTAATTCTCGTCAGATTACATCTGCCTATCAACCAGAGAATAAAGTAGGAGAGGACAATTCCGAAAGACGCTTACATTTGGACAATTCCAGTTACAACATTCTCTCCTTGTCTTCGTCTAACACGTCAGGGCCTGAAGAACCCGGTAAGGTTTCGGTTGGCAAATCTCAAACTTCAGCAAAAAATCAATCCAAAAGAGCTGACCATCTCATCACGCCAGATGCATCACACTGTCCAAGCGCCAAAACCATACCAAGTCTAGCATCGACGAAAACTAGTTCGTTCCCAAGCTCAGCGAACAGTTTTAAGGCTGTCGACAGCGCTCCATGGGGGGTGTTACCCACAGCGTCCAAGTCCTGTCCCTCAATCATCACACTGCCAACCAGAAAGGAAAACATTTGTTCCTACTGTAGGTCTGTTAATGATCCCTCAAATAGTCATTGGAAATCAAACCTCGCTACAGTAATAGGTTATATGTTGGCGTTTTATGTCCTCTTTACCATTTTATGTTCTGCAATAGAAACCCACAGGCGTAGTTATGACGGATGCGGCTTTGTGATTTTGAACGATTTATTAAGAAACTTAGAACTTCGTCATGTTGGTCCAGTCTGTACTTGACCTCTAGTGACAGAATTAAACGATAATGAAATCAATTTAATCAAGCTATTATAATTCAGTTATTTTCATTAAAAAAATATAACATTCGTTTTCAAAGAGCTGTTATTTACGTCTGTCCTATTTACAGCTTATGGAATACACACCGTTTTCTACGAGCGACTAAAAACGTAACATCGGAGGAAACAGTTCAATTGCAGAGCTAATACGTCCCCAGGCAACGGAACGAACTTTAAACAATAATCAAATGTTCCTTTTTTTTCAAAATAAATATGTCTTCGTCTTAGCGAATTAATTATACAGGGTATTAGTAGTTCTTTATGCCCTTCTTCCACGGGCGTACCAGTGCGCTTCGTGCGTGTACGAGCTTCACGTATGAGTACGTATCTCCACGAGTCAATTTACGGAGACTTACGTTCGTAAAACTAATTGACAAAGATAAACACCATCGTACGTTGGCCTACGTATGCGTACGCAGTCGTGCGAAGCAGTACGTATGCCTACGTAACAGCTACGTATCCAGTACGTAATGAGTATGTTTCCCCTACGTATCTCCAAGAAAGCGTACGAAGCAGTACGAAACCTGCCAGCTGAGTAAAATTTCATTCGTGTCTCTCAGCTCAGCACGTTGCTCTCGTGTGCGGCAAATTTAAGTAAGTTCTTTTTCATTCAAGGCGTTAAGGAAAATATCTGTCGTGTTTGATAATTTTGACCACGCGTGTGCCAAACGAAAGCTGGTTACGACTTTTATCAGGAACGCATGCGCAAGCATTTTTTTTTTCTGTCACGCGATCTTAGTTCAGTTATTTTTAGAAGTATATGGCTCTCACGTCCATTCCACGAAAGCTCGGTGCTTAGCGTCTGCAAGGAAAGCTGTGAGCTTAGCTTAATTTCACGAATAAATTTTTACTTAGCTCGTACCTCTCGTGTGCGACAGGCTTAACGTTGTCGTACAAAGGCGTATGATTCTTCTACGTTACTCCAGGAACCATGACGTTCCTCCACGTACGCGTACGACAGTCGCCTTCCCAATGCCTACGCCTACACTGTTCTACTTACCCGTACGTATCGCGCACGTATAACACGTCTTTTTTAGTGCATGTGATTATGTTACGTACAGGAATCGCACACGTACGTACTCTCTCATGGAGATACGTAGGCATACGTGACAAGGCTAATGGCTTACGAAACACGTACTTAAGAGCACGGTCTCGTACATACCAGTACGTACTCATACGTGTGAGTACGTATCCCTACACGGGAGTACGTATCCCTACGAAATACCAAGTATCACTAGTATTCGTACTACTTTTTGGACACCGGGGAAATTTTGGGGAAATCAAAAATTTATTTTTCGGTCTACGAATTTCGTACGTACATGTATCATCACAAAACTTCACGAAGCCGTGCCTTCCAGTACGTATCGCTTACATATCTCCTCGTAAGCCCTACGTGTCGGGAATTTTCCGGTACTTAGGGCTAACGTGATGATATACCTACTCCGGTAGGATAGGGGCATTAGAAAGGGAGTGTATATTTTTATGTTATTTCCGATTACTTTCTCCTCGTGTCTAATTAGTTATGAGAAGGGATACTATTTTACCTACTTTTTTATTTAAATAATATTTAACTATTTAAATGGTCTCTGCTGGGAAATTATATTAATTTTCCAACATATAGTAGGCCTACTCTCCCAAAAAAGAAACGCAACATGTGAAAAAATATAATTTTCTTCAAATGTTCAACATCATTTTGAATACAGAAATAAGCGCCACATTACACTGAAAGTTGACACACTGGTTGTTCAGAGTTAAATTCATTAAAAGGTAAAAATTTATCACATTAAAATCCAAAGCGTTCAGATGACGATCTGGACTCGATCTGGACGCGTGTGCAGTCGTCGTCCAGCGTAACAAACTCTGTAAGAACTGCCGCAGGCACATAAGAAAGAATGGGGGAGAATGCCGTAAGGCCGTATATATTCGTCGAATATATACATTATGACATGTTAATGAACTTTAAAATCCTAACAACCAGAGAGTATAATAGCAGGCCAAATAATAATAATAAGAAATATGAGATTTACAGAATTATATAAATTACAAATATTGGCATAAATAACCGTTGCTATTTAATATAACTCTAATTTATTATGAGCATCAGATTAAAATTATAATCGAAGTATGGTTTAAATTATGAAATATTATTAGATTCCTATAAAACACCTAAGCCTACAATCGTGAAATTGTTTATAATTATATTGACCAACACATTTGTTTTTAATATGTAGAAGGGCGAGATCGCGATATTTAACAGCAATTACAAAAGTTCTTTCCCTTTCCATTCTTACCTTACAAATTTTAAATTAAAAAACCACGAGATTTACATATTAAACCTCGCGTTTTATAAAAAAAAATTATTACGGGTAACAGTAATTACAAAAGTTCTCTCCCTTTCCATCCATTTCCAATGGTCTACGGTTACATAGTCGCTTTTTGTATTTTTAGCCCAATGACATATTGTTATGCTATCCCCAATCGTAATTTTAAAATATCAAGACTTCATACAAAAATATCGTGCTAATTGTATATTTAGAAGGGCGAGATCGCGAAAACACAAGATTATCTTGTGTTCTCGCGTCCTCGTTTTTCAGATTTGAAATTTAAAAAACATATATAATCTTTTACAATTTGTATTTTATATTTGGAAGGGCAAGATTATCTCTCGTTCTCGCCTTTTATATTTCAAATTTAAAAACCGCATATATATATTACATACTAAATCTCGCGCTTTTTGTTTATGTTAGGCGAGATCGTGAGTGGCCGCTATGAGCTTCCATACAAAAACGTTATTGTTTATTTTGGATGTGGATATTGCGTATAAGAGGACAGCCCATACGTGTGACGTCTGCAGCTGTTGTTCCGCCTTGTCGTTGCGATAGTCCTAGGCCATCGACTATTGCCCATTTCCCACTTGCGCGAATATTTTAACGAACCGCGGCGAATCTAGTTCGTAAATGTTTCGTAAAATAATAACTACGCAACATTTACGACAGTGGACTAATTTTTTGAGAAAATGTAACGAATATTTACGAGTCGGCTACGATTTTTTATGAATGAATTTCGAATTACTTGCGAATACGTGCGAAGTATAGCTGCCCATTACGAACTTTTCAATTTGCATTTAGAGCCTACGAACCATGTGCGAAGCTCTTGCGAGCATATACGAATTAGGTTCGTTAAAATCGTCGTGCAAGTGGGAAAGGGGCTTAAGTTTCGTAATGGGCCGCTAATTAATTGTTTTTTGCCTTTTAGATTTCAAATTTAAAATCCATATATATAAAACATGTTAAATCTCGCGTTTTTTGTTTTGGTTTGTTAGGCGAGATCGCGAGTGGCCGCATTACGATTCCATAAAAAAAACGTTATTGTTTATTTTGGATGTGGATATTGCGTAACAGGACAGCCCATACGTGTGACGTCTGTAGCTGTTGTTCTGCCTTGTCGTTATGATAGTCTCAGGCCATCAGCTGTTTGTACTGAAGCCCCTTTCCCTCTTGCGCGAGGATTTAAACGAACCGCGGCGAATCTAGTTCGTAAAAGTTCACAAGGGCTTCGCAAATGGTTCGCAAACGAATAACTACGCAACCGTACGACAGCCGCCTAAGTTTTTGCGAAAATGTAACGCATATTTACGAATCAGCTACGATTTTTTACGAATCAATGACAAATTACTTGCAAATACGTGCAAGTTAGCTGCACATTATGAAATTTTGAAAATTTGCACGCTTGATTGCGATTTTGCGAATCAGTTATGAGTCAACGGAAATTTACGCGATTGCAAGTATACGAACCATTTGCGGAGCTCTTGCGACCATGCATATACATATTAGATTCGCTGCGCTTCGTTAAAATCGTCGCGCAAGTGGGAAAGGGGCTTAAGTTTCGTAATGGGCCGCAAATTCGTACGTAATTCGTAATTGATTCGTAAATATTCGTTACATTTTCGCATAAAAATAGGCGAATGTCGCAACTGTTGGACAATTATTCGTAGCTCATTCGTAAATGTTCGTAAAGCTTCGCAAGGGATTCGTAAAATAAAAACCATTGCATTGCGCGTTGGTCTTTAGGTCTCCGTTCCAAAGATCACACCAACACCATGTACACAAAAAAAATTATCTCACATTTTAGCAGTACTACGATCAAACAAAAAAAAACGCTGATGTGTATTTGAACTGTTTTTGTTTTATTTGTGTACAACTTAAATAGCATACGAAAAATATTATTACAATACGCGTTCTTTTTCGACGAACATCATTATCTTTGATTGTAAGTTATACTTTTGTCTCCTGACTAATTAAGATATAATGTTGAAAAGTTCATCTAACGTGATGAGTGATTGTACATGTTGAACTCGTTGTCTTATGTCTTCGCTCAGTAAGGTCAAGTATTCCATTACGATGTCCCTAAGGTAATCTGTTATTGGTAGCCCAGTTAAGTCTGAGGTTATGTGAAAAATCGCCATAAAGAAGACAAAAGTAAAAGAACAAAACAAAAGGCTTGTCAACCTCTTTTGTCGACGAGTCTGGGTAAGGTGAAACTGGTTGGAAATCGGATAACCTGAGCACGCCTGTAGAGTAGTTGAGCTAGCTATGGCCGGACAGGATGTGGTAGTGGTTGGTATCATATCCCACTGTGCGGCACTCGGGTGAGGCACCACTCTTTCGTCCAAACAAGAGTGAAGATCGGTGAGAGATGTTCGTCTTTCTAGTCCTAATACCATTTCCGCATCGTCAGATACGTTATCTAGAACTTGTTCACCTGTACTGACTGCCTCGTAAGTACGTTCTTTTGTTCCAGTATCGCTTTGAGAGCCGTTTAGTGAGATGAACTCCTGATGATTGCTTTGACAAGATTCTGTACTAGACGTTTGTTGTAATTGAGAATTTGAAACTGTCTTCAGGTGGGTTTCATCTGCAGCTTGTACGAGTCCTTGAATTGAATCCTTCTCGTATACGCTTGTCATTGACTCCTCTAGTTGTCCAGAAATATTTCTTCTGTCCAAATCTTCGACTTCGCTAGAAGTTGATCCAAGTAGCAAGCTGTCCTCAGACATGTTACTGGTATCAGAGCTTCGACAGGACGTATTCGAAGCCTTCGATTTGTCGCTTTTCTTTTTTGGAGGGCGGCGCTTTCTGCCTGGAACACTCTCCACTTGAACCACTTCAACTCCATCTATAGTGGATCGAACCAATGTGTCGCTGTACTTGCTATGCCGAATCAACCTCTCGTTCGGTTTTTCTCGCACTAGTTCTCTATTTATGTCCGTGTCTCTGGGCACTTCTTTGTTTACTGGCACAGCAACTTTTTCTGAATATATGCCGTCCGGTTTCTTGTCCCCCTTTCCACTTTGAATTTCAACAGTATTTGTAAGGTTGGCTTTGTCAGTTCTAATGCAGCTTGTCTGTTCTGGTACAGAGTTATCTATGTTGTCCTCAGTCCAAACAGTTTTGTTACCAGCTTGAAGTAACCTGCACACGATACAATAAAGTAACAGTTAGAAATGACCATCGACAGTCAATTTGCTTTTTGCAATGATTAAATTTCTGTCTGGAGGTTCACTGGTTTCTGTTTGTTTTTAGTGTACAATCAGTCGGGCATACACGTAAACCTTCCTTTGCTTTTATCTTGGCCGAATGCGAACAGTCTATACCTTTTTAATTGATTCACATACGGTGAATAAAAGAGACATCGTCTAAGACATCGCAATACATGTTATGTTTTTTTTAACAAGGAATGGACATAACTAGAAGAATATATGGTCTGATTGATAAATTGATTCATTGATTGTGATGTACGATGTACAAAAGGCAAAGAATTACATCATAGGGGCGCTATGCATGTAGAGAGCGCAGATCAACGCGAATCCACAGGACATCAGCTTACTGATATACTTCTTAATCAGGTCAGAGAGCACCTAGTGCCGATTCCACAAAGCAGTTTTATACTTAAATATGCTATACCCCAGAATTTAGCTTAATTCACGAGGAAGTCTTTCGCGAAAACTCACTTGTGGATATCGAACAAAATCACCAAAAGATCGCATTTGTTTTACCTTACCTTTCACCCCTCATCGGGGGTCTTGAGTATGTTTTGAAGATTGAACATACTTACGACTCAAAGAGGAAGAGTGTTTTCTAAGTGCAGAGCATTCATAGCGTTTCATATTTCCATTGTGTTGCGTCTAGTTAATGTTGCATACAGGCAGGTGGGTGGGTGGGAGCTTCCAGATGTCCCAGTTCTGTTTGAGCAAAGGGACATCAGGAAGCAATTATTGTTTTGTGTTGTTGTTTTGTGGGGTTTTTTTGTGTTGTTTTTTTTTGGGGTGGGGGGGGGTCTGTCCT
>JAVFBY010168332.1:0-11349 GCA_034781015.1 Tonicella lineata | reverse complement strand
CAAGACGTTTAACGTCAGAATTAAATTCACAACCAAGTGTGGGAATGAAATACTCCAAGATTTGTCAAATCACAAGCCTGGTAAATCCAAGAAAATAAGAAATTTAAAAAAACATATTTCCTTACTAAATGCTGAAAGCTGGTTTCCGAAATATCGGGAACCAGACATGGCGCGTAGATACCTTAGAGCTGGAATCTCCTCATGAAATCTCGACGTAGGTCCGCGAATAACGTTTAGAATGGACTTTGACTAAGGAAGGCCTACTGACTGACCAATTAAAGAGACACGATCACCCTGAATTAGGTATTTTTGCTTTATTACAGAATTACAGGAGTTATTTTTATTTTTGCCAAGAAGCAGAACTTAGAAGCTTTTCGCTAATTCTATCGCCAGATGTAGGCCAAGCGGGAGCTGTGTATTTTTAAGAAGTTATGATTAACACTGAACTTGAGAATAGTGATACCGCTGACGTCATCGTCAAGGAACTTATTCTTTATTACTGAAAGAAGGCGAAAATTGACAAAAATGTGACAAAAACGAACTACTTAACAACTTTGCATGTAATGGATCCCCTCTAATCGAGTTTGTACGATTTGTCTTTTTTTTAAATTTTACCTTTAATCAGTTGATGGTTATAACACACATATAACGTATTTAATTAGGGGGAATCTTAGAGATTATTTATAAGGATAAAGGGTTATGTAAGAAAAACAATGCTTGCTTGACATGTTACACAATGTTCTAGCACTACGGTTTATTTTATTCAACACCAAATGGAGATCTTTCCCGACGTTTGCAGCTCGACTTTGGACCAATATACTATTTTTGACAAGAGCATTTTTCAACAATTTAATTCAACAAAAAAACAAAATATATGTGGAAAATTACCCTGTTTCTGTATTGGTTTGAAGGCCAAAAAGTTAGTATATACATCAACGTATCCCAAAACCTATAAATTGGTTGCATTCCATATAAGGTGGTGTTATTTATAATTGGCTAACTACTGTATCAAAATCATTTGTCCATTAAAATGTCGATAGCTTCCTGTTTTAATATGATTTGGATGTAATATAGAATGCCACGAGTTTTGTTTTAAAAAAATCTCGCCCTTTTATCTGCTTTATCTAATGGACAAGCAGTTGTAGAAAATGAAAATGAGTGTTATTTTAAGAGTATTGGATGTGGCTTAATATGTCAATATTTCTTGACATTTTGGATGAGATATACTCAATGTGCGTTGATTAATTTGTCTTTCACAAATAGTCCATGAAGTGAACACTTGTTTATTTGCTCCACCCAAAATACAAAGAACCGGTAGATAAACATCTTGTACAGTTAATATGTATTTATATGTAATACTCTTCAGTAGAGCATATACAGGTTGTGTCATCAGCAAACAGAAAAAGTGGAGTAAATTAGAAATATTTAAAATATCGTTGATATATAATAGAAATAGAATTGGACCCAGTACAGAGCCTTGTGATACCCCATAGGGTGTTAGTGTAAGACTGTAGTTACTGTGCTGTGCGTGTTTTATAACAAGAATTGTATCATGCATAATTTTAATTTTATCAAAAGAAACTATTCTCTTAACCAATCTGATTAAAATCACATCTACATAAGCTCCCCGGTATTGTATTGTCGCAATGAAGATCTGAGAACATACTGTATCAAACCGTGTTTAATGACGTCAACTAGTGTGGGGTTCAAGAAAGGTCATCGTTTAAATTGCCCATAAAAAACAAGATAGCTTTAAAGCTAGGTCAGTCCCAGGAGAATCCCCAACTCAAATACCATGAATTGGTAAGCAGCCCTCTGATTGGTGGACCAATCGACATAATTTGGTATGGTATGTCCTCAGATCTACATCGCGACAATATACCGGGGAGCTAATATGATTTTTATCAGATTGTTCTCTAAACTAGCTTAAATTGCTCTTTCAAATAATTCCTTCAACATAGCCCCTTTCGCGAATCTAGTCCCTCATTCTACCCAATACGTTTTTTCATATAGGCCTACCGCGGGATTGGAATAAGTTGGCACGGGAATTAAAAAGTATATCTGTAGCTCAAAGAAGCCCTTATCCAATTTGTTCGTATGACGATTAAATTTCATATGCTTGCCGTAATGCTTCCTTCATTAAATATTTTTTCGAGCCACAGTAAGAGACTGGAACTCTTTGCCAG
Organism: Tonicella lineata; assembly: GCA_034781015.1. NCBI lineage: Eukaryota > Metazoa > Mollusca > Polyplacophora > Chitonida > Mopaliidae > Tonicella > Tonicella lineata. The sequence continues at coordinate 9,163 of JAVFBY010168332.1, read as the reverse complement.
ATTGGATCAAAAGCATAAGTCATTATGACGAATTAAAACAAAATTCAAAAATTTATACATTAGCCCATCCCTACCCAAACTGTATTCTTTGGGTGATAGGGTAGCTAATTGCATTCTGTGTAGAATGCGAATTGGACATAGTTCCTTAAATGAAGATCTTTTCCACAATTATTTAATGGACCCTCCACGTTGTACGTGTGGTTTAGCCGCAAAATCAGCCACTCACTAGCTTTTAGAATGTCAAAATATTTACCACGTAGACAGACCTTGTGTTTGTCATTATGTAAAAGTGGATATGACGATGTACCATCGAATGCTACAATTATTTTGAATGACTGACATCATCTCTCTATTGTTATAAATGAATGAATTGTAATAGCTGTATGTACTTTTATTTAAGTTCAACCCTAGAGTGTAGCTTTGCTTTTTACAAGCAAACGTACCTTTTCAGCTGTTTAAAAACGTATAGCTTAAAATATATTTGTAAAAATTGGCTCTTGATATATGACCGTTTGAAGTTACACTACCTCGAGCAAATTTCTCCCGTTGACATAATGGTGGGTATTTCAAATAACAAATCACCGCTGTTTATACCTCTCACCTAGCCAATCCAATCCAACTATTCAATGCCTACCATGTAAAAAAAAAATCAGTTCATATCGCCTGAGTTTTAAGGCCCTGTCACATATTAACGAATGGAGCTAACTTATGCCTAGCGTACTGTTTTTTTTTCTCGAAATTTGGCAAAGTTCAGATACACTCAAATTCTCGGCGAACTCCTAACGCATAAGACGAATGCACACCGAATGAAGAATAAATGATCTGCGTATAACTAGCGTCTAAAGAAACGATGTTAGCGCGTGTGTATCGTCCATCCAACGAATTATCATCGTATGCATACCGTGCTACAGACGGACAAGGATTGTTTCTCTGCTGACCCCGTTAACCCGCTTCACCAAAACACCTCTAGGCTCTGTCACACTGTTGCGAATAGCGATAACGTGTGCCCGACGTTTTGTGAAATTTGGGTATACGTTTGTGTAAGTTGGCATTCGTTCATGACACCTTTCGCATAAGTTATATTCGTTAGTGGTTCGCACAGGTGCGCTGGGGTCTAGAAAACATTTTGGACATTTCACAATTTTGAGCGGGTGTCAACGTAGTAATCAGGATGCTATGTATACGTTGAGCATTCGCTAAGTGAACGTTTTGCACGTTGAGCATTCGCTTTGTGAACGTTTTGCACGTTGGGTGTAGGTTGCTTCTTCGTCAGTTGTTCGGCTATATACTTCCAACCCATCTGGGCCTTTGTAATAGTAACTGCCCAAGGTATACATAGCGCCTGAAGATGTTGACTCCTGACGTATAACTGCCGCCTATAGTAAGGAATTACAACGTATGCGTAGCGTCGATCCAACAAATGCTGAACGTACACAACGAATGGCCAACGACTGCCCAACCAACATACATTCAGTCTGGAGATATTGACTTGGCGAACTCCTGACGTATGAGACGAGCGCCCTGTGAATGATAACGTTTAACTCTCGTCCATAGTAACGGATAACAACGTATGCATAGCGTCCGTCAAACGAACGCTGAACGTACGCAACGAATGGCCAACAACTGCCTAACGTATACATAATGTCTGGAGATGCTGACGTAGCGAACTCCTAACGTATATGACGAATGGCCAACGAATGCTGAACGTATAATTTCCATAATAACGAATTACAACGTATGCGTAGCGTTCATTCAACGAATGCAGAACGTACGCAACGAATGGCCAACGTATGCCTAACGTAGCCGGTCAAGTGACGTGTCTCCACTGACCCATAAATACACTCTCCAAGTCCTCGTCAGAATGCACTTTGTGTTCGTTGGTCACTAGTTAGACAAACGCTATGTATACGTTGGGCATTTGCTATGACAAAGTTCCAGATGGATTGGAAGTAGGCCCTATAGCCGAACAGCTGACGAAGAAGAAACCTACACCCAACGTGCAAAACGTTCACACAGCGAATGTTCAACGTGTACATAGCGTATTGATCACTACGTTGTCAGACGTTCAACATTTTGAACATGTGCAAACATTTTCCTAGACTCCAGAGAACCTCTGCGAACCCCTGCGAAATACAACTTATGCCAAACGTGTCACGAACGAATGGCAACTTACACAAGCGTATACCCAAATTTCACAAAACGCTGGGCATACGTTATCTCCATTCGCAACAGTGTGACAGGGCCTTATAACCAGCGACCTAAGACTTTGTTAAAAAATATTCACTCTGTATCTTAATATTATTATGTGTGGCTTAACCAATCTTTACAAAATGCAGATAGTTTTATTAAGGAATTTGAGCTACTTTCAAAGGATCAGTTTCTCTAGAAATGGTTGTCAGCTATTTGTGCAACTTCAAAGGGTGTCGCATATAAAATATTCAAAATGGATTTTGGTATAGAATACTCCTAAACTTTGACAAATGTGTTTCGTCCAGCTGAAACAGATAGGTGATCTAATAGAGAAAGGCAGAACCGCTTATGTCCCTTTTGTGACAATAACAGCATTAATGATGAGTATCATTTTATTTTAATATGCCCTTCTTTAAGTACTGTAAGAAAGATATGAATCGTGTGAAAGCGGTGTTTGCTAGACGCATGCTTTTACTCAAGTGGATACGAGTACTATCAATTAATGCCGAAACCTGCTGGCTTCTTAAATTTCATCAATACATTAGTTTTCGTGTATTTTACTGATCATGAATAAATTATCAGCAGAGAATACCTGAATTTAATGGAGGAAATTGTCAGTTGCAGCGATTTGCGGTCATACTCAGACAGATTTTTTTTTTTTCATTTTTAAAGATCAACCCCAACAGAGGTTGAATTATTAACAGGAAAAATTGTAAAAGAAAATATAGGCTTCCTAGTTACGATTTTTATATGAACTGATTTTGTACTGACAAGGTCATGGTAGGCATTGGTTAGTTGGATTGACTTTGATAGTGATATAAGTAACGGTGATTGGTCATTTGAAATTCCTACCGTGACGTCAGGAATTTGATTGAGGCTGTGCTGTAACTCCAAACGGTTATACATCAAGGACAATTTTTGTTCTATTTGTTAAGCTGTATACTTTTTAAAAACATCATGAAAAGGTATTTTTACTTGTAAAAAAACAAAGATACAGCCCAGGATTCACTTTTAATTTAGTGTTAAATAATGTTCACAGTCACACTAGAATTGTTTGTCTTTAGTAATGTAATCCAGTAGACTTCATTGCTGAATTTCATATTCAAGCTCAAAATGCACACTCTTGAAGAGCAAGGAGAAAAAAATCAGTTACCCCCGCACCTATTCAGAAACATAAAGGTTTCCACAGTTTAGACAAAACGGTCCAACAAATTTTTTTATTTTACATTTCTAGGCCTATTACAATCCCCTATAACCAACTCTTTATCTGAGGATAACAGTGCCGGTATAATACTTTTTATTGTTTCCTAGTACATATGCTCATCTCATATTGTTCCAAATATAGGGCAGGTGGTTGTCGGGAGATTCCTGTTGCCCTCATAGCTAAGGCATCGGGAAACCAATTTACTGTGGTGTCCTGCGTGCGGTTTCCATCTCCATTATGCTACACCGCCATAATATATAGGTTAATAGCCCTAAATGCGGTGTAAAATACCAATCAATCAGTCATCTAATCATGATGTATATATAGGTTTAATGTGGCTAAATCAATAGAACACTTACAAGCACGGCACACAATTATTTCTAACAGAGATAAAGATAAGGTGAGTTGTTTGTGCACAATGGCCATTCAGTCGTAGTTATTGACAGCCTTGACGGATAGCTATTGAAACTGTTCCGACGTAGGCACTTTTCTGTGTGATCATTCCGACAAGGTATAATCTACCAACATAATTTTGTGGACCTTAACTCTATCTCATATCACATTCACGTTTACTTTATTGACAGTCAACTCAACATTAATTGGTCAATGCATGGTTATTCACCAGCAATGACCGGAAGCGTTAATGGGCAGCTATTGAGCTATTTCCGACTCCGGTACTTTATCGTTTGAACAACCTTACATACAATGTACCAGTATTTGGGTTAATTGACTGATTGTTTGGTGTTTAACGCTTAACTTTTTCGGCAAATTGTTGGACCATAAAACGTAAAATGACGCAAAACTTAAAGTGCGCTGCAAAACTTTAAAACCACGAAACGTAAAGTGCAAAGCAAAGCGTAAAGTAAAATGTCGCCAAAACGTAAAGTGAGTTCTCGCGAAACAAAAGTGGCGTGTCGAAAAAAAGTGCAAACGGATATGTTGAGAATAAAATTACTTTTCTGGTTTATTTAAGATTATATTAGTTTTATTTACGACTACAAGAATATGATACTTTATGTATGTTTCTATTTAAAAAAAAACATTCAGTCAGTTTCTATACTTTCATGAAAATATCCAATGTATATATACATGTCCTCACCACAGTCTCGTACATTTTAGCACAGATTCGTCTACCCAGAAAATATGATATGTACATTTTTGTATGTGTGTGATGGCTACTTTTACAATGTATTTCTAACAAATCTGATAAAAATCAGATCTACATTAGCTCCCCGGTATTATATTGTCGCGATGTAGATCTGGAGACAAACCCCCCAAATGCTGTCGATTGGTCGACCAATCAGAGGGTCGCTTACCAATCCATGGTTGGTGAATAGGGGATTCCCCTGGGACTGCCCTAGCTTAAAAGCGTCTACTTTTACCACAGCTTCCTGCTATCTGATTTTTTATTGGACAATTTAAACGGTGACCTTTCTTGAACCCCACACTAGTTGACGTCATTGAACACTGTTTGTTACAGTATGTTCTCATATCTACATTGCGGCAATACAACACCGGGGAGCTATTATAGATAATTATGATTTTAATCAGATTGTGTGGATTACAATACCGTTGGTACGTCACCTGATTTTTAGAGCCTGATATCTCCAAAAACTAATACTAATTGAATGAAACAATTTGTAATTTCGGGCAGCAGGTTATGGTTCATTTTAAGACAATTTAATGGCATAGACCATTCGGGCGAACTTTTAACAACGGAAGACAGCTAGTGTGATGATGAAATGACGCTTTGGTTTTACTTGAATACAATATGCTTTTTCCTTAGAGCATTTCAGATGTCGATTGTCGAAAAATAACCAATACTATCATATTTGATATATAATACATATTCAGAACAAAAGCTAAAATAAGAATTAACATTGTGTAGACTATACATGTCTTTTGTTGTCATTTAATTCAGTTATAACTACAAATGATCCGCGTATAAAATCGCAAACTATTTATCGATGGAATTGAAATTAACAACTTCAGATTCATTAAAAAAAATCATAACACTTTAACACATCAATCGCATTCAAGTGTTGCGTTATTGTCTTTTTTGCCTACAAGTTGTTGTAAATAAAAGAATAGTTGCAAGTGAGTGTAGTTTACATATAATTATTATAGATCAACTTAAGCAAAACAAAGAAGGCATTCATTCACACACGCCAAAAAAAAAAACACATTACATATAAAACCGCAAATTAACTAAAACTACCCATTTACCGTGAAAAAAATGTGTTTATAAATAGAAAGTTTGGTTTGATAGAGATGTGTCAAATCTTCAGGAAAGCTCGACGTCGCAATCATTCAAAAACTTCAACAGATCCTTTAAAAATAACTTCAAAAGATGTGTACAGGTGTAATAATTATTCTATTTAACATGAAGGCAAAATACAATGTTACCTTGGCTTACAACACCAGATTAAACATAGATGTTGTTTTTGCTCTTTGTTGACGAACAACTTATGAAACTTCGTCATGCTGCCCATGACTGCAAATGGCAGGTTGTTGGGTTTCTCGTTGTGTTGATTGATCCTATTGACAAAAGGAGAAAGCCTAGGTGGGATGATGTATTGACACTTTGATTCCACTTGACAGATGGAATATCTTTCTGCTGGAAGTATATATGATCAATCAATTTGCCGGCTCACCTGCTCTGGCCAGACTCTTGTTACTTTCACCGTACTAAACCTATTAGACATTGAGAAATATAGACTGATTGTGTAATAAGCGAAGAACTGCAAATAATTTCCACTCAAAATCCGTATATAATTACAGAGCATGTATGTTTATAATTAAGCTGATATGCTAATTACTTAAAGTTTTCGTTTAATGCGCCATTAACCTGATGTTTAATTGGAACAAAAAAGTATATTCCGTGGTTCAAGTTTTTTGTTTACGATAAGATAAAACAAAATAACTACTTAAAAAGGTAATAAATCAACATCTCAGCAGCTGCAATTCAATCACAAAAGTAAAACATAATTATATAACTAGCAAAATGGATATATTTCCCATCAACTCTAAGAAATTGATTTTTCAACTCGCACATCAATCAAAGTTTCCAATATAGTTCAATAGGTTTTTTTAATTACTTTATTACATGAATATAATTATAATTTATCCTACGTTAAGAACACGGGATAAGCGACAAAGCTCATGGCGAAATGTGTATTGTATTTCTAAAAAGTTTTTAAAACCCCCCCAATGTATCCACTACTTAAACGTTTTTAAAAACATGAAATAGCTTCAGTATAAAATAATTATGCATGGCAGGATAAAGTAAGAATTATTTATATCATTATTCGTGTTCACATACCACTAGAGAATATAAAACCAAGTAGTTTTCTTGCACAAAAACTGAAGAACAAATTAAATAGATGATGGCTTTACTTTATGACAATCTTTTTATGCAATATAACGACAGAATAGTAAATCAGCTCTCAGAATTGGTCCGTGCGGAATTGGAACATTCTTCAAAGCTGTGGCGTGAAGGCCACCTGAGTCCGGGCACATAAATCCTAAACGAAGAGAAATTGTGGTTCTTATATGACGTCAAGCTAGGTCGTATCTTTATCTGCAGACGTCAGTTTCGTCAAGATATTACCTTATTTTAGACGCAGGCCGTTGAGTGATGCAGGCGTATAAGTGATTTATACAAGCAGATTATTGATTTACCAATGAAATATTGCACAAAATATGACTGGTTGGTTAATCGAAAACAGTGCGGCAAAAATATACCCACCAATAAGACTGGTAGCATGCAAGATTTGCCAAAACGATAAACAAAACAATGATCGGTGGAATTCAGCCGTTAGTTATATTTTGCCATGTTAATTTGTTTGAAATAATCAAAATCATTTTTACGTAGTTTGGAGAAAATTTAAAAGTTGAGAATGGTATTAACAAGGAAAAATTCCGTAAGGATGACAACTTCTTAATGAATTGGGTTCAGTCTCATTCCAGAGACTGTTTTCAAATTTCATTTACCTCAGGAATGAGATTAAAACAAATTTTGCAATTGATAAACAATTTGTCATCTGTGCCAACGTTATTCTTGTTAAAATTATTAAATAGCAATACGGTCAGATAGTTACGTGTTATTTTGTTTAATATATGGTGCTTTGTAGGTTTTAATAGATTTACATTAACTTCACCGTTTTTAATTCTTTTGAGACTGGTATGTTTGTTTTTTTTAAAGAAGCATGTATTGGACAGATTTCATTTTTTCTGGAAACGTTTGTTTCACATTTATGTCACATGTCATTCCAATATTTTTTAAATAACCAAGATTTAGCTGTATCAATTCTTAAGAAAAAGTTTATTTATAACACGCGCTTATTTATGTGAACTAAATCATCGGAATTGTTACAATTGATATTCAATGCACACGTTAATTTATTTTACGAGCCGCTACCTGCGTGTTTCGTTATCATATTGCATGCTTGTTGTTTTATTAATAATTTGGAAATATGTAGAAACCTCAGTTATGCGTATACTATTTCGTGATCAACATTAACAACCGTAGCATACTGTTTAATGAACATATTCCTCGCATAAAAATATCTTTATGAAGTATCAGTGTCATGAATATAATGTGAAAATTCAGTCTATTATTTCCAACATCTATATATATATCATGAGAAAAAAAATCCTTTTTCATTAATAAAGAATCTTTCATTTAATATAATTTTTCAAACGGTATGTACCTTGCATTTCATCTTCACTGGTATACAATATGACGACATTAGTGCTATACTGTTTCATCGAAACACGTGCTTTGGCAGCAATAAATGCAATACATTAAATCGCACAAGTGTGTTTTTTGTCTGTTTATTTCTGATTTACTTCAACTTTCGTTTCAAGATTTTGAAATAGCAAAATAAGTTGAAGTTATAATATTTTATGAGAACAAGGATTTTACAAATACCCGTTCGACTAACAAAACACATCGACAAATTGTATTCATTGTACACATTAATTTATTTAACGAGCAGCTAGCTGCGTGTTTGGTTATAATGCCTTGTGTATGTTTATACTCATTCGTGATCATTATAATCAACCGTAGCATATTGTTTTGATGCATGTGTTTACATCATAAGTCATGTGGTTAAAATATTCTATGACTACGTTTCATAATAATAAAATTAAAATTGATATAGTGTGATCGATGTTGTAGGCGTAACTATCGTGAAATCAAAACTGTTTGTAATGAACAACTACAGTTCACGATTATAATGAGATGTTTATTTGCATTCAGACAGTTATAATTAGTCAAATATGATTGAAACTAGACCAAAATAGCTCTTTTGTCGCATGATTCAAGGGGAGAGCTATTTAGATTAATAAATTGTCTACCATACATTTTAATTAAGCTTCAAGCATAATAATACAAAAAATATACAACTACAACATGAAATCTCAAGGATATTATTTTTCTCTTACTTTAAATGAAATTAAAGTGTAACTTAATGCTAAACATATTATTGTCATTTATAGAAAGCGTTAGAAATTGAAATGCAGTGTTTAAACTGTGATTCAGACAATAATATAGCAAAGGCACATGCAAATCCACTCTAAAATAGAGAATGAATTCATGCAAATTACGTGGAGTCTTTTACTGTAAGACTTTGCCGATCCAACTCGTCGTTCGCCTAAGAGGAACTCCCCCTGCACGAAAAGTGCTAGTACGGATTATGAGTCTTATTCATGATTATATGTTAGTATGCTTCTTTTTTTTGGGGGGAGGGGGGGGGGGGGTCTTTT
>JAVFBY010168221.1:355-11349 GCA_034781015.1 Tonicella lineata | reverse complement strand
CCACTATGGAAGGCATGGTGCTGTCATGCCATCATATAGGTAAAATACCAGTGAGCAAAACATTATTGAAGCCATTTCAAAACAAACCACCAATCTATCTCAGAATGGATTTTGAAAAGATTTGTTTGAGTTTATTGCATCATTTCTACTCATCACCCGTTCATTACCATGGTGGAATGTAATGGTTTTAGTTTATAATGTGTATTTCTTTTTGCTGTAAAAATGTCATGGAAATAAGTCTTTCATCTACGTGCCTGTGCTGATTTTTGATTATTTACATATTTATCCCTATCTCTTTACTCTTAAACATTCAACAAACTGGTAGCTCTGAGATTTTTAGCAGAATCTGCTCCTATGATTTCTGAAATGGTTTACGTCTGTCGGTCATGTGATCTATTGTCATTTTAGAGCAAGTGAATTGGGATTGGGAGGAAAATCAATCTGAGAAACTTAACTGGATTGAGTGTGAGCGAGTGGTTGGATGGCATATTAAGTCAGTCTCTGTTAGTTCCACTCTAGTGAAGTCACAGATAGGGACAGAGACACAATTCTATCATCTATAAGACTCCTCTAGAGGGTGTATTACAGCAATTGTGTGCTCAACAAGCTTGTCAGAATTGATACTCAAACCATCATGGCACATGATAAATACTTTGTCCGAATTTATGTATAAATGCAATTTTGTGCGGTTTGCTCAATTACTGTGATGCTTTTCCCATTTATTTTCCATTGTGGCTGGCAGTGAGGCAGTATGAGTGGGACCGTAGAGGGATTTGCGCATTGATTAGTGAGTTTATTGAGAGAGACTTCACTGTAGGAGGTACAAGCTTACATTACCCTGCCTTCAGCTCTTCACAGGCAGGCCAGTGGGGAAAAATCCCCTCCACAACAATAGTCCTTCATGAATCTCAATGGTAGAGAAGTTTACTTTGCCAGTATTTTTGTTGGACACTGTACAAAGGCTCACATTACTTTATTGGGCATTGATAAAATAGCAGACTTGAATAGAGATCTCCACTAGGGTATTTGTATTATAATAATATGAGAACGATTTCACTGATGTTCATTTTTATTTCTCTTTCTCAGCAAAAACTGAAGAGGAAACTTGGCGCCCATCAAGCGTCTGATAACAGCTCAGTTGACTGTGGACCATATTCCTTCAATGATGACCCAGCAGAGAGGCCAGTGCTAAAGAAACGGGCGGGAGGTGTCGATCTTTCTGTGCAAATTGTTCAGCAAATCAACTCGCAGCCTGAACATAGCAGTCGTACAATAGAGACAAATGTGACTGTGAGCTCCACTCTGAAACCCTACCACGATAATGGCAATACTAGTTCCCCACATCACCCTTCCTCCACCAGTATACGGACATCCACCAGTGTTGAATGTAAACAGGAACCACTGGACGACAACCACTGCGTAGAATCACAAGGTGGACATCCCGGTTTTAATTCTGAGTTCGAGGATGATCTCGAGGCTTTGTTAGAAACTTTACAAAAAGAAGGCGGCCTCAGTGACGATATACTCAATGACTTGGCCAAATTTGATAAACTTGATGATGTTTGTTATAAAGTAAGTAATGACCCCAAAGACAGTGCTTCCAATGACTCAATGAGCGTGTTAAGTCCTGGGCCCCCTAAGGGTACTTCGCCTGCTGTGCAAACTGCCCACTCTGGCAACTCCACCCCCATGAGTCAAATGTATGACGTTAATCAAAACATGGAAAGTTTACAATCCTCTGTGCCAATGGGCCAGTTTCGTAGCTCTTCTCAATCTCAGATGAGTGGCCTCGCAGAAACTGGGCGCGCTGCTGAGACTCTGAAACAAATGGCTGCCCACCATCAGAACCAACAGCCCCCACCAGCATATGGACCAATCAAATCATCCCCACTATCCCCATTCCCTGATCCTCACCATGATGAACGTTACATTCAACCGCGAAATGGATTTGCTAATTATCAACAACAAGGTTATTCAGCCTTACCTCAACAAACGACTCAAAATACCTCCATGTATCCCTACAACCAGCAGGTGAATACACATGTCCAAATGAACCAACAAGTACAACAAAAAGATGGCCATTTAACATATGGACGAACAAAGCCACTGTCCCATTTCCCAGATCCCATGGCTGCTCAAGCTAACCAAGGACAATCCCCTTCTTCCTTACAACAATTGCAGAACCAGGTACGAGCACAGTTTAGCAATGCTCCTACCACACAAATGCAAATTTCACAAAGTCAACAAATGCAAATTTCACAAGGTCATCAGCGTATGCAAATGTCGCAATCTCAACAGATGCAAATGCAACAACCCCCACACCAATTTTCAATGTCTCAACAACAGAGTTTTAACATGGGCCCCAATATTCCGCAAAGTCAAGCCCAGTTTGTGAACGATCCTGTCAAAATGCAAATGTATCAAGAAAAGATGCGACAAGAACAGCAACAAGTACAACAACAACAGCAGCAGCTAATAGAGCACCAGCGCCGTGCTCAGATGCAACAGTACATGAACAGACCTCCGCCAGAATATAAAATGCAAGGGTCTGTTAACGCTCCAAGTCCGGCCTATCCTGTGAATGGGGGCTCCATGGGACCAAGTCCTTTACAGACGATGCAAAACATGGTAAACCAAACAAACACTATTCCTGGATACTCTCAAGTGAAGTCTGAGGTCAATACAATGAACCCTCAGAATGCAGCAATTCAGGCAGGCGCGGTCCATGGGGTCCAGTCTATGTCCAGTGCAGGGGTAGCCGTCCCCCAGGGCATACACCCCGATATGGTACCTAATAACACCCCCATGGACAGTTACACTGCTCAGCAAATTCAGCAGAGACAACAAATGTTCAAACAGTCGCAAATGGCTGCTGTTGTGTCTCGTCCAGTGTCTGTAAATATGACAAGGGCCCCGCGCCCAGCTGCACCCACATACAGCAGCACAATAATGCGCAACCAGAGACCACCAAATGTGAATGTTGGTCCAGAGGGTTTAAACATTTCCCAACCTAGACACCCTGTAGAATGGTCCAGGCCCATGTTGAACAGTGCTCAGCAACGGCACCAAGGCCCCCCGCAAGGGGCCCAAATGAACCGAGGACCTGCCCCAACAAATGTTATGTCCTATGCACCTTACTCCAATACTGTTGCAGGCATGCAAATGCAACAGCAACGGACGGGGCAGGTGACTGCTATGCAGGGTCAAAATGTGGTGATGCAAAATAACGCTCAATCCATGATGCAGCAAATGTCCCAACATATGGTGATGCGACAAACTGGTTCATCTCCTTACCCTGTGAATGCATCGAACCCTTTATCAAACCCTGCCCATGCCCAGCCTAATCCTAATACATTCAGTGTGCCCACATCACAGGCAGAATTCCCACTCGACTTCCTCGACGCATCGCAGACCACGAACTCTGACTTTTTTGAAACAATGGTCCAAAGTACCAACTCCTCTGATTTTGCCATTTTGGATGAAATTTTGGGCAAATAGGAGGCTTCCATTGGGTGTGTTTGGTTTTGATAGAGATTTGTGTGTATTTTCTGATGAATGATAGGAACTATAGAACCAAGAGATGGGGTTTTAAAGCTCCGTTTCACAATTTGTGTATATATCTATATTATTATATATATATAAATATGTACATAGATAACATCAGGAGAAACATACCAGTATTACACCTGAACACTATGTGCTGGTAACAGACATTTCTTAATCATATTTTTGTTACATTTTTAGAATGAACTTCATAGGCTTGCATATCTCCTGATAGTCTATTTTGTCTTAGTTTGCATAATGAAATTGTTAGATTTGTCCAAAATTTTCAATTACGTAGTGAGATGTTTGCAATACTCCTATTATTGGTTGGCTGGAAATTCAGACTTTCCTGAAAGCGAAAGTAATGTTAAATCTATGGGTTTAATTGAACATTGTCCATAGAGTACCAGTATACATATATATATATATTAAATACTGTCATTGTTTAAAAGAGAACTTGGTCTAAAACTTATGACATCCTCGCTATAATATGGAACTGTTCTTCCATTTCAAACGATCAGTATAGATATGGTTTGCCGTACATCCTGTTCATTAACTAACAGAATTATTTGTTACAAATCCATTCCATAAATGTCCATATAAGAATAATTTTGGTGTGTTCCAAATGACGTCACTATCGCTTCCCGCCAGAAATTGTTGCCACCATTTTTCTACAACCGTCTTTACCACATTAATTCATGATCATTTTGTTAAACATAAACAACCAGACTGTTTTCTTTGCCACATGTTACTGTTTCATGCGCCCTTAGGCTTTGAACGCTGTTTTATTGAAATAAACTATGAAGATATTAGGTTTTCTTTCTATTTGTAACTATTCCATTTGCCTTTTGTTTTGCAATATATTACTGGGAGACTATTTTGGGGTTCCAACATGGACACATTGCAATATTGTGTTATTTCAAAAGTTCAATGTATACATCGTGAATTTGTGACTTTGTCCGTGGCTAGCAAGATATTTGGGTAGAGAAGTAGGCTACACGAACTACTGTTCCTACAGTTCCCTCTTCTCTAGTTATGGATTGGTACTATTGCGGCCAGCTCGACTTGTCGCGGCTCTAACCATTATAAAGAGTCTGGCGATCTGTGAAGGAGGGTGGATTAAGATTTGGAGCGTTTAGGGGAAACTCGGTGTGAGAGAGTTGGGTCTTAGCGCCTTCGTTAGTGCTTCTCATTAAATCAGATTAGGAGAAGACATGAGAGATGGCCTGTCGCTCTAGCTTGGCTGGGACTTGAACAAGCCGGGAAGGGCTGAAGGGTCTGGCCGTGTTCTCAGACAAACTGTCAGCCGGCTGGAGAGAATCTACCCTTATTACTTCATTGGCACACCGAGGGAACGGCGCTGCTGTAAAATGATACCCGGTGTGGTGTGATAAAAAGGTTCTGTTATACAACCCCATAGCGACCTGTCACGCGGGCAGCATTAACACAGCCTGTCACATCGGCAACCTTGATAAAAACAGATTAGCTGGATTGAGACAGTTTATACACGAATAGATAACACGTATATACACTCATATCCTGACGAAGATAATATCGTAAAGCGACTTTTAGGACGATTTGCATTTATTTTACTTTTTCTTAACTTTCCAAACACCACAAGTCGAAGACATGATAAAGTTTTCTGCCACCAAAGTCACTTTAATTTAATCTGTAAGAATCTTAAGTAATTTTGACCAACAAGGGCTACATCTTATACTATCGGAGTCTCATTAAGTAGATGTGTAATTTGTTTAAATATAATTGTTGTAGTAAGAAGTTCGATCTATAACCCGTTGTCCATACTGGTGATGTTGTTAGCAATTTAATTCTATTTTGTCCGGGCACTTTTCTGTTACAACTTACAGCGCATTTGTTTGAGGTGTCTTATCGTACCAGCTAGCACGTGGTTTGCTGTGGCTCTCATAATGAGGGAACCATTTCAATGTGGTCCTGTTTGTCTTCCTTTCATTTGTCGGTCTTGAGTGTTGCCGGTAACGTCATGAGTGATTTCCACCCTTCCATTTGGCTGGCACGCCGCCATATGCATGAATTGCCCCTGAGAATAGCTTTAAACACAAAGCAATCGTCCAATCTTATTGCATCATGTAATGATTCAAGCGGTTGTCCTATCTTAACGCTGAATATTGTTGTCATTGTCCGACGCAATACTGGTCTCCTTCGTGCGCTGGACGATTCCAGTGTAATATATATTAACATCTACTTAAAACCCCAATTCAAACAATTTGTTTAAAGTACCTATACCAGCATCCTTGCTAATGATATATAATTAATTAATTCTACTATTCCATATACGACATTGACACAATTAATGGCCAGTAGTAAACTATTGTTAAAACCAGACAAAGAAAATAGCGAAACAGACATTATATTAACCCTTTTTTATTTTATCGATAAAGCAAGTTAATTCCTCAAACAAACTTTGTTAATACAAAAACCTTCCGTTTAACGTCTACTCAGCCGCTTAATAAGCTTTATAAATGGGATGTTTTTACGAACGTTTGTCTTACAATTCCAGCTAAAATGCTATCGTGTTTTATTTTTGACGGCTGTGCTTTAACTCGGTATACTTGACTTAGTGGTTTTCTGTCTAAACACAAAATGGCAGTGACAAGCTTGTTGTATTCACCCTGGACATGCCTATCAAACCGAGGCTGATATTTACTTGTTTTCCGCTGAGGCTGAGGACAAACATGGACGTGTTTGATATGGTGTGTTGATCATGCGAGTCCAGCTCGTTAGCTCTTTATTGACGTCTTGCCACTCTTGGGTTCTTCACGTATAATTTACCCACATTTAAATATACCCCGAACGCTAAGGCCTACCTTTCAACCTCAAAATCTTTAACTTAAATTTAAGAAAGAAAGATTTTCAAGTTTTCTTTGTTTTGGTTTTTAAGTCCGAAATTTGTTCAGCTTTGGAAACGAGCTCTACCATTACATAGGCTGTTACAATTGTTTCTATGAATGTTGATTTTTCATCACCTCTATTTTGTCTTGATAACGATGTGTGTTATTTATTGGAGAATGTCGTTCTTACAAATCTATTGTATTCCAGGTGTTTTATTGTGATTTTCTTTGAGCATTCAATCCTGACAACCATAGCTTCTAAACTTGTTTTCGGACGCCGCCGGTGGAACTGGACAAAGGTAGCCAGACAATAAGAGTTGGGAGCTGACCAGTGTGCTTTGACCAAGCAGGTGTTATAGAGCCGGGCACCTGTCACCCTTGCCTCCCTTCTCGATCACTTTACAAGTCCCCCGGTCCATGTGACCAGGCGGCCAGGAAAGCAAACTAACGAGCGAGCTGTCAACAGAGAAAGGAAACAAAAATGTGCCTGGAATTGTTTCCCCAATACAGACTTCTGGGACAACTTTAGGCTAGCCAATGTTGTTATATTTGCCTTGGAAATGAGAAAACTTGTCAAGGGGATATAAAGCTCCATTTAAAGTTCTTAAAAGCCGTTCTATAAAATGAGTGTTCACTTCTTACATAACATAGACAAATCATAAACGAATGTGATTGTGTCGTAGTTTAAAACGGGGCATGAAAGGACGCAGTCTTTATTGGAAGAGACAGTCCGACATGCACATCAAAGCAGAATTCGCGTGCTTTAGGCTACTAAAATGGCCCCAAAGAGCGCTAGAAATGTTTCGTGTTTGTCTCCCTTTTTTTTTTGCCAAAGATTATATCAATGATAACATAGGAGTCATATAAAGTCAACAGGGTGGCCATTTAATACCACTGGTTCACCATTTTTTTGTTCGCAAAAGGTCTAGCATTGACATAGTGTAAGCCTGCAGCGTGCTTCTGTTTTAGGAAGCATGGAGGCTTGGATAGGCCACGATTGGATGGTTGTCACCTCGATCGGATTTTAAAGAAATCGTCTCCAGTAAAAACTATACGCACCCAAACATTATTATATGTGTAAACTAGAACTATTTCATCACTCGGTAAAGTGTATAAATCCTCTATAGTAATACGAAGACTGATAAACCGTTTGAAGGACCATATTGCAGGCATTAACCGCCACCAACCTTTTTACTAGCGATGCTGAACCATATTTGTTATGCACTGCACTATGAGGCTGCATGCATGCTAAGTATATACCTAATGTAATCTGATCTCAATAAAACGATATGGTACAATGTTGTCTTCCATGCGATCACGTCTGCTTGCTCGACGGGTTTTTCTGTCAAGAAGCGCAGTTTCCTTCTCACTCATGCAGCCGACATGGCCGTTTCTCCTCTCTGGAGCCCATCCAAGATTTGATTGAGGGTTTGGCCACAGAGCACCATAGAGTATCGGGTTAAAACTCAATTCCTCTAAGTGTCAGTTTCCAGATATATCCAACAGAAGTAAGGCGGTTTCGTAAAAAACGGTGATGCGAAAAAGAAAAGTAAATATTGAAATTCGAAGGGTCTGTATTAGTAATAACTTAAGTAGATTGGGGAAAGTTGTATCACGTTATCTGTGTGCCATTGTAGCACATGATATCGATCGGACAGGCTCGCCTGAGTTGGCCTATTCATTGGCAGTCTCAATTCTTTTCACAGATGCAAATTGAGCATTGTCAAGAACACACAAAACGTGGCCAGGCAGATGAAACAGCGGCAAGACGTTAGGAAGGTTTTTGTTGTCAAGCAGATGAAACAGCGGCAAAACGTTATGAAAGTTTGTCGTGGCCAGACAGCGACAAAACGTTATCGCAATTTGTCGTTGCCAGACTGGCCTCATATGCCAGGCAAATGAGACAGCTAGACAAATGTTAAAAAGATTTGTCGAAAGGAAGAATATACAGCGGCAAAAAGTTATGGAAGTTTGTTGTTGCCAGGCAGATGAAACTGCGGCAAACTGCTGTGGAAGTTTGTCTTGGCGAGACAGTGACAAAACGTTATGGCAGTTTGTCGTTGCCAGACTGGCCCCATATGCCAGGCAAATGAGGCAGCTAGACAAATGTTAAAACGTTTCGTCGCCAGGAAGAAGTAGAGCGGCAAATTATACGGAAGTCTGTCGTGGCCAGGCAAATGAGACGGCGACAAAACGTTATAGAAAATTGTCGTGGCCAGGCAGATGAGACAGCGGCAAACGTTATGGAAGTTTGACGTGGCCAGGCAGACGAGACAGCTGCAAACGTTATGAAAGTTTGACTGGCCCGGCAGATGAGACAGCGGCAAACGTTATGGAAGTTTGACGTGGCCAGGCAGATGAGACAGCGGCAAACGTTATGGAAGTTTGACGTGGTCAGGCAGATGAGACAGCGGCAAATGTTGTGGAAGTTTGACTGGCCCGGCAGATGAGACCGTGGCAAACTTTATGGAAGTTTGACGTGGCCAGGCAGATGAGATAGCGGTAAAACGTTATGGCAGTGTGTTGTGATAGAACACGTGCTATGATGACGAAGACCATGTCTCCCTCCGGTATATAAAGACCTATACTTTAATATGTATATGGATATAAATCAGAAAAACGAAATTTTCGTATTCTGTGAGCTTAAAACGTCCATGACGGTCCATCTATGACATTTATGATTAATAGATTTCTGAGCTATGTATTGATGATGCTTCTCACTGGATCAGGATGATGGCACTTAAATTAGTTCTCTGATCACCATGATTCATGATGATCATGTCTATACAGAATGCATGAGTCCTGACCCGTGATGAGACCAGCGTGCGTTGGTGTCTTGGTGACGATTCACCTTGGTCACTCCTCAATTAGCTGACAAGCGTGGTGTCTCGAGCATATTTGGCGTGACGCAACCGTATTAACAACAATATGCCCATAAACGACGCTGGGACTCCGGAAGACGAATATCAATAATTATATCATAAATTAATGCGAAAAATTAACAGTTAGCTTTATCAATTAAGATTCGGTGTCGAACGTAGCCACGCGCCAAACTGATCACACTTATTCTAAGATGGAGAGTATATTATAGGGTCGATTGTCTTAATGTGTGAATCGATCTGGACACTATTTTTTGTTGGGATCGGTCCCACTGACTGAAGACTAGGAGTGTCCACCAACGACACAACCCATCAGAAAAATAGTTCCTGCTAGTAAGTTGAGATTCTTTCCCGTACCGCCTCGACAATTTTCTGCGCTAGAACCTATTAAGGCTAAGAAAAGATTATCCCTAAATAACTAAATGATTTGGTTTACTCAAGTGGTTCATTGCGACAGGGTGTAGGACACGAACGCTCCTGGACTTTATCCCACCCGGACACTAGGCCTATCCCCTACGGACATGATCCCCCTCGACACGATCCCCGCCCGGACTGTATTCCCTACGGACAAGAGCCCCTCCCCGATTTTATCCCCCCTGGACACGAGCCCTGACCGGGCGGGGATCGTGTCCAGGAGCTCGTGTCCGGAGATGATTAAGCCCAGGGGTGGGGGGGGGGGGCGATTAGGCGGATGATAAAACAAGAAATATGTAAAATGAAGTGATGATTTTATGTGATATCTGTGTTTAAATCGCAGCTAATTTTGTTTTATGGCGTTATGGGTGGTTTGACGTCTTAAGTGTAGATATAGTTATAAACTATTTCTACGGGATAAGTCGGAACTCGCAGTACAGTTAAACAGTTCCCGCTATACCATATTGATATATGTCGATATAGTTCTATCTACAAAAGGAGATATTTTCTGCGGTCGTCATTTCATGGGACTATCTCCCAATTCCACTTAACCTGAGCCGGATCGATTTCATCGGCCTTTATTCTCCTTTAGTCAGTCAGATTTCACGGGCGAGTGCCCTCACCTGTAGACAGCATGTGCCGCTAAACGTTCTCAGCCAGTCAGCCAACTAACATACATACATTCCTGGTTCAGGCCCTCGGTCATAACAGAGGCCTACCTACATCAGTAAAACTGTACATGTGTCATGAATGACTTGTTTCCGCTTTATATCAGTTATAGTCCTGTTCTGACCAGCCAGCCAGGGGTCATTTGGTGTATGTATAACGGGAGACGGAAGGTGTGTGGGCACATTCAGAGAGCAGTCGCTAGATCATTAATTCCTCCTGTAATGGAGTAGTTGTGTTCGCCAGTCTCTTGTAGGGTTGGGATATATTTTCAATTGTATTTATGTGTTTGTCGTATTAATTAGAATAGAGAGAGAATTATATGGTTGGGAGGAATTCCTACAAACACCGTTTAACTGTTTCCACAGGACTGCCTTAATGGTAGAATAGATACACGAGACAAGATTAGGCAGCTTAAACATGGATCAGATAATGCGTTAAATACTTCTAAATTAAATGATCGCATTATACATTCCCATGCTCCGCATACAATTGGTCATTATAAAGTATCAACAATGGTGTGACATATAATACTGCTTTAAATCAATTAATTATGACGTTACTCGATCCAAGTCTAATTGTGTTACACATATGTTCGTAAGTTATCTACCATTTTATTATAAGA